>JAULBM010000009.1:0-10506 GCA_032357055.1 Geukensia granosissima
ATTTTAAACAACGCACAAACAAATTTTTAAATGATGTTGAAGGAGTGTAACGTTTCTTTTTTTGACTAGTATATTTTGAAATTAGCCAAGTTTTGAAAGACAACTTTGTATAACTCAAAATAATTAAAGTACTGGTAATGAGATCTGCACCCTCTTGTATTAACATTTATATGCTCATAATTAGTCCATGCTCTGTTATCATTTGCATATTTTTTTTACTTTGTTAAAGTTTGTATATTTGCAATGTGTTCATTTAAATTTTGTAATTTGTTATATTGACCTACCCCGGTTGCATCACTTTAATAAAATAAAACTTGAGACTTGTAATACTTGTAAACAGGTTGTTTTGCGGATGATTTTTCGATTTTTGATACTAATTCAGTACGGTTTTGATTGGTGGAGGCGGGCAGAGGGGTTTTTGTTGTATTTTTTATGTAAGATGTTTATTTATTGTTTGATTCAAATGTTTTATCTATCATATATTTTCTATGACAAAGCCAAATAAATGAGCCACATGCCCCATGGCCCATTTTAACCGAGATAAACAGGGTTTTAGACATTGCCTTATCCTGGTTTTGAAAACAATTTTTATTTCTCATCGATCCGAATTTGATGTTTTTTTCATGTCAAATGATTCCATATGAAAATGCTACAAAAATGCCCAAGCTTTTTTTTAGTATTTGACAATATTTATATAAATTTAACAATTTTTATGTAAATGGGGTTAAATGGTAAAAGGGAGAATTTTGCGGGAGATGAAATTATTTTTTTTTCATCTCAGTTTGATGGGTTATTTTTACTAGATTCGTTTCAATGAGAGCATTCGGTAGTATGTCTACTGATTTTTTTCTATCTCCTACCGTTTTCAAGATGAATTAAGTCAAGATGAGCGAAAATATGGAATAACAGGGGCGGATCCAGGAATTTTGAAAGGGGGGCGTAAGTCTTGAAAATCGCCGAGCGAAGCGAGGCGAAAAAAATTTTTGGACTTTTTTTCCTATAAATGTGCCTCCCCCTTTGGATCCGCACTGTTTACTACTGTAGTTTACTACAACTTTTCTTTTCCTTTTTTGGGCGGAGAAAGGGGGGGGGCGTACGCCCCCTTGAATCCGCCCCTGAATAATATAATATGGAAAGTTTACTCAAGTCTGAGGGATAAACGTAGTCACTAGCCACATGACTGAGTCTAACACTACTTTGTCTAGCACACTGTCTTCAGCAAAATACTGTGTCTACACTTAACCAAATGTGTTTTAGCAACTTTCCGATGCTGACGTGCTGGTCTTGTATCATGCTGCACTTTCGAAGCGCCTCAGCTCAAGATTGACAGTCAAATTGGGAAGAAGATAATTTCCTTATTGGCTTTTTCTGTTTACATTCATTTTATTTACATTTATTTAATTACATTTATTTACTATCTTTTAAGATAGCTGTAAGCGGAATTAAATATATTTTTTTCCATTTAGAGAGTGATTTATTATCCAGGTCAAAAATTAGCCCTACGATGCCGAGTTGTATTGAATGCGGAATTTATCCATGCAAATTTTAAATGATTGTAAAGATTTCAATACTAAATAAAATTCGTCGACTTTTGATATAAAAGCGACAATTAAAATAGTTTAAATTATATACAGTCACGTGTTACAGGTAGCGTGCACAGTGACGCTGCCATGGTGATGAAAAGTGTTAATATTCAGTACAATACAATTGTGGGTATAGCATTCACGGTTTAGGATTTTCAATACTGAAGGATTGTGTGAAAAGATTATGTTCCAATTTACGAACATTTTTATAAATGGGGAAATTTCGGGTTATATCGATAATCCAATTGTTAACGGTTGAAAAGGACATGTAATCTCACGAAATAATACGTTTTAGCAGGGTAGCCCTGGGCAGTTGTATCTGTCTATAAGATTATGAGAACAATTGTGTTTAATTTTGTTATTTAATTCGAGTGGTTGATTGTGTCATAAAATCAGACGAATCTGTTAATATTGTAAGGAGGGGTCCACTCTTCTGGATTTTTTACTGTGAAAAATTAAGGTTTCAATTATGAATGGACAGCGGCTTGTTTTTTTGTGTTTTTTGTTTTTTTTTTTGTTTTTTTTTTTTTAATCAAGCAAGCGTCCAATTCAAAAAATATAAGTGGAAGGTCATTCCACTTCTTTATAGTGCTAAAATAATAAATTGGTTATCATTTTTAATTTTATACACAGTCTTCGTTTGATACATTTTAAAAGAAAATATTAAGTTGATGTCAAGCCTAGCAGACGACCGAGGCTCAAAGATTTCGATTTAAATACCACCGAAATTAAATGTAAAACTTGTCATTTAATTATCTTGTTTTTTATTCAGTTTATCCTCGAGTGCTTCTGAATTTTGTAAATTGTATAAAATCGCGACGAAATTTGAGCAAACACAACGTATTCATTATACTTTGGAATTTAAAGCGCTTTTGTTCCGCCAAGCTACACACACCTATAAGTTCAAATCTTTTCTAAACCAGCTTTTCGTGGGAACAATAAACCGGAATATTTATAGACTAGCTCTTTTGTGTTTTGGAGGTCACGTCACGGTAACTTTACTTTGTACTCGTTTCGACCCCGTCGGAGCTTTTTATAACGCATTTTCAACCTTTTTTTTTAAAAAAAAGATAATTTTTTTTTATTCGGTTGAAAAATTTTCATTTTCATATTACTCAAATGTTTTATTATGCTTAAATGAAAAATTGAAGTGAAATTATTTCGCGGGAAAGTTGTACAGCAAAGGAATTTATTTGGCGCATGCGCGAGAATTATTTTCCATTCATTCACTGCATTCAAGTAAGAATTCTCGGAGTCCGTTTCATGAGCGCATCATTGTGGAACAAGTGTACCCGTATCGGAAGGACGCTTCAAATGGCCGCCCGCGTGCTTTTACGTCTTCTTCAACAGGAAGTTTTTTCTGGCACTCGGATTTAAGATTTATTCTTTAGAACTGTAAGTTATTCGAACACAGGGAAACAGTTACCTGTTCGGCAAACACCTGTGCAAAATTTGTAAATTTACTGAAAAGATGTTAACTTTTGATTTAAAATTTTACAACACAAGTTTATATACATTCGCATTTTTGTCAATTTATGATTTTGGTTGTTTTTTGATAAAGATCACATTTAAGTCAATTGTCCGCATCGTTAAATCAACGCTACCTGTTCAGTTCAACAGAGTGTTAAAAATTCCTTCACTGTGAACTTGTATAACACGTTTTCGTTAGAGGAGAATTTGTATTGATCGTACATACTTTACGACGGATTTAAACGCCATTTATTGTAAAAATTTTCGAGATAACATATCATTGGAATATTCTGGCGGGAAAATACACGAGGAGGAGTGATTTGCACGTGTCGTCTGCTAGAAATCCTGCTGATGTGGATGGCTGTGTGTCTAGTCCATGTTTTTTGTCTATTTCATGACTAGATCCACACTCATCCGTATTGGAGGGGAATGCTTCAAGTTGAAGAAATTCAGGTATTACGTACATGCCATTCAAAAGACTGCAATGTTTGTACCCGATTTTACAGTATATTTTAGTTGTTTTTAATTTCGGAATCTGTTTTTCTTGCATATTCTTTAATGGTTTTAGGTTTTCGCTGAGACGCACAAATTTTAAAGGACATTATTTCAGAGATGAACTTGAGTGGTCGTTACAGATTTAAATATCGATGAAAACGCTGATATTTTCTTATTCAGGTAACTTAGGGTCAATATTTACACAAGAGTTAAAATTAAATCTTGTCAAACCGCATACCAAACGACTTCAAATATTCACTCTATCTATTTGTTTTGTCATAAATTTTCCAACTATTGATTTGAGGCATTGTAGAGGGGCATTCTCTAAGATCGGGTATTTGAAATTCCGCATGAACCAGCAAAGTTTCGTTTACATGGTTACAATGCAGAGACGCCACTAGAGTTTGAAACTTCAAAAGGGCTTCTAGATAAGAAAAAAAGTAGCCTTGGCATTGACTCTATTTTTCAGTTTTCACTTTTATATATTGGTATTTGCTGTCTTGTTTCTAAGGTTATGACGGTTGTATTATTGAATCAATATTCAGGTAGGTTATTTTCTGACGTTCAGACTTAATATCAAACAGAAGAAATCCTCATCTGTATGTTAACTACATGTATAGTCATGCTTTTCAGAAATTCGTTTTATATACATACATTAAAAATCGAATGAAAGAAAGCTTACAAAACGGATTTAAATACGGGTATATACAGTTTTTAAATTGTAGGTATAGCGTATACGCTTCCATGAACTTGTCGACAGATAATCCTGTTATTGCTGGTTCGTTGCACCGGGATGAATAGAAAAAACACCCCCTTCAGAGCCCCATTTTTGGATTTTTACTGAGTGGTTAGCGTCCTGTATTTAATGTGTAATGTAATTTCTTCACGGCTCGTGGGTTTCAAAAGATCACTCCAGAAATTTGATCACAAAATACCAATTTAAACATTTGAAAATAAGCCTACCTTTGTAAAAGGTATAATTTGGGGTACAGGTAGGGTGAAAAGGTAATATGAAACCGAATATATCTACCCGGTAAATACATGTGCACACAGACCTTTTTAGTTCGTGCTTTTAAAAAAAATATTTTACGCACAAAGCCTGAACCGTCCCAATTTATTTATGAATGAATTTGAAGTTAAAAAGACAATTCCGATTGTTTCCTTTGTAAAAAAAACCTAAATGGATATGCTAGCGAATCTGAAAAAAGTACATCCAACTTGGTTGGTAATTTTATAACTTCAAAAGAAATTTTTGTCAATGCAGATTGTTGTATAACAACCATTTGACCTACTGTGGGTGGGATTTTCTCTCTACAAATTGCAGTTTGTACAATAATTATACATGAAAATTTTGTAAGCTAAAATACTTTATTCCAAAAGGGTCAGAGAAAGTTATATAATTTTCTTAGTCCAAAATCGGGTCAGATTTTTTTTTGTAATTCAAGCCCCCCCCCCCCTAAGAATTTAAATGGTTCGTGTGGGAATCTGCCTGGCTTAATGTTGATTTGATCGAATCAAATCCAACGTTACAAACAATGTTGCGTTAGAACATTACGAAGTAATTTTGGATTCGGCATCTTGGTCTGCTCACTTTTTCACGAAGTATGCAGAATAGTGTGGCAATTCACCTCAATTTAAGTGACATGACCTCAAGATCCGTGAGAGTAATCATTTTTCGACTTCTTAAATCTGCGTTTTCACTATAACTTAAGTTCAATTATTTTCTCAAACTAAACAAGCAATTTAAATAAAACTTGATATGAAATTGCATATTATAGCACGACTGTTACGGATGCAATTTTGGGTGACCTTGACCTCAAGGTTTTTCAGGGGAAAAGTTTTATTTGGAAAATGTGTTTTTCAATATAGTAGTTTGCTTAAAACGTCTTAGAAATCTAAATTAAACTTTTTATGATGTTGGTATTTATACGATCTTAATGACAAAAGTTCTTGAAGGTAAAGTTTTCAACTTCGACCTTAGTTTTTTTTTTTCGGAAACAACACTAGATATTTAAATGAAACTTATGAATTGAATAGAATAGTTTAAAGTTCAATTAATTTAAGGGACACGAAGAGATAAAATAACATACACAGAAAATATTACATTGAGATGATCGTGACCGAAAGGATCGTGGTTCATTTTGATTACATAGAAAACATGCGCAAATCAATCCGACCACATGGTCTTGCGCATCCTTTGTTTCAGTCATATCCACCCCGCTTTCTGACTCCGATCTAGTTAAAAATTGGCAATATTGTGTCCTTGTGTGGAGGTTGAGTCTTGAGATGAAATCAATGGGAACTTTAGGTAACTAATCGCATTTTTCTGAGACCTGTTATCTTCTGCAAAATTACGTAGGGACCACACAAATGGAATCATAAATATGGTGTCTTAAAGATAACAATATGGCAATCCCAAAATTCCACGCCCGTAGGCTAGCCATGGGGCGTTTGGATCAGACGACCCCGCCGCCTGAAAACTAACAAACACTAACTCGATGTTGCAAGTAAACAGTGAAGATGAAATTCATTGGTTGTTTTAAATACAATTACCACAAAATAAAGAAAAAGTCAATAGTAACCATATTTTACGATTCCCAAGTATCTTAAAAGAATAAGCGTCTCAGAATCGCCAAATTGCAGGTCTTTGCCTCAAATACGCAACAACTTCAAATGTAGGAGCTTTGCGCATCGATGTAACAGTCCTGACCCCTTTGCACCATCCTGTCTACCAGCCTGCAATATTCTCAGACCAGATTTCTTATAGAAATTTGCATGAGAACCATTAAATTTGCAGAAGAACCATATACACAAAGGGAATCAGATGACCAATGATTGCATAAAATGAAAACACTAAACGCTTGCACGAAAAAATAAATGTTATGACCCCTTGCACTCAAAATGCAAGAATTTTAATTGTTTTTACGTAATAAGATATTAATTCTTTAGCTTTAGAATATCAAATTTCCTATGATTTTATTTTTTCCGTTATTTTTCCAGTTTTTAAACTGACATATGACATTCATAAAAACAACATACAACTGACATAGGTAAAAAATAAAATGCAACAACTGTCAAATTACATACATAAAACAACCTACAACTGTCATATGACATACATAAAACAACCTACAACTGTCATATGACATACATAAAACAACATACAATTGCCATATGACATACATAAAACAACATAAATTGTCATATGACATACATAAACCAAAAAACGTACAAGTGTCATATGACATAAATAGCTGACATGGCAAAAATAAAAAAACAACATATAACTGACATAGGACATTCATAAAACAAAAACAACACCCAACTGGCATAGGCCATAACAAAAACAACCTACAAGATAGAAATCATTACAGTCGTCATATGCAAGCCGAACGTATTTCAATGAAAGACTGGGCAAGATTCATCACAAAGAAACAATAGAAATCGCTGCTCCCTTGCTTAAGATAAACATTTTTGAAGGTTTTGAAGAATAAAACGAGGAAACTACTCGCCGTTAATGTGGTTTTATCTTGTCAACTTTTACCCGAATAATCCAGTCGTTATATTCCGCTCACTCCGTTCACCCCATTAACTCGCGATGGAGAAAATCGGAGTCGGAGAGGGCTTGAATTATTCGAGTTATGTCAACTTCTGATAAACAAGTTTTCTACGGTAGCGACAAATCCATGTAATGCTTCTGCTTGAAATCTCCACATGTAAATAAAAAGTGGACGCCCAGTTGATTGATTGATTGAATGTTGCTTAATGCAAATATTTCATGCATATTCAAGACGGAAACAACTGAACAAACAATAAATCAATATGCAGACTGTGAGACCGGTAATGAGAGATTTTTTAGACTGTCACTGGAAAAATTTCGGTTTAGATATGGGGCGGAAAATTTTGCCTTTCAACTGGCCACCTACTGACACCACTCTAAATGAGCTGTTGGAAGGGGTCTTTAACGTGCTTATATATAGGACATGGCATTTCCTAAACACGGGGCGGGGCGTCTTCAACGTCTCCCTCTGGAATTTATACAACCCCACAACCAGGGACGCCCTACAGGAATAGTGCCTCCCGGATGGAAATACCTAATGCCTATTCTTTCCCCGGCAAAATTTCTGCAAAGGAGAGTTCCAGTATTTATAAATCCCGCTCAAACAAACGGACGACCCTTTAGCAGGGGTTTTACCTGCAGGCGGAGAAACCGAACGGCCTATTTCTATACCCCGGACGCCTTCGGGGCTATTCAGGAACAGAGCATATTTATGAATGATGATGATAAATGAACCCTGCTTTGAACTGAACAAACAAGTGTCTAAAATTATTTGTGACACTTCGAGAGACGAAAAACTTTCTGTTTTAAGATTTGATACACTTTTATTAACGGAAAAATTTCTGCATTAAGGTCAAATGGCAAGGTTACAGCATCCTCATGGAGGATTCGCAACATTGACCTGATATTGTGAAGTCGAGGTTACATTAGATTTATTTTCATTTTTAAAAGAGTCTAGACTTAATGCTTTTATTTACGATCAACCAGAACCAGTGTCATATGATATCAAGGACACAACAGACCAAAAGTATCCTCCAAAAACGTTGATGTTTTTCCAGAAGCATTTCTGAGCAAACGTCCTAAGACGGATGAGGGTTAGGGAAACATAATTATTAAAAACTCTGGCTAATTTCTCCATGAAAATATGCCATGATGTATATATATTAAGTATACATTACTATGATATGAAAAACATTATGTTTTATACCCATATATTGAATATGTATTATATTTTATTTTCTATGTGAATGTATTTTGTCTTTCTATCAATCAAGCAACTCTTCCCCTTAGTTTATGGTGTAACTGTTCTCGTACATATTGCTCCTTTTGGGTCCTTAATTGGAAAAATAAAGAATTTGAATTTTAATTACACCTTGTATAAGAATCCTGGATTCTGATTGGTTCACAGCCAGTGCATTTTATGGCAAATACCACGACAGAAGGTACAAAAGGCATATTTTTCAGACATATACCCCGGCAGCTGTAAAAATGACAGAATTCGTAACAGTAGTCACGTATAAATTGATATCCGCTTTAATCAAATATATATATCATGACAGGAAGGGATATTTGCAAAACAAAGTCTTGGTGAAAAAATTTCCATCGCCTATCGGCTCGGAAAATTTTTCTTCCGCGAATGGTATTTTTTTTCTCGCAAATACCACTCCCTGACATGATATATTTGTTTAGAATTTAAATTTCTAGCGGTTTTCCGAATAGACTGTTTCAGAGGTTGCTGAAAACGTTATTGCTGTATATTTAGCCTTATGTTTAATAAGTAAAAGAATCCAGCAAATAGATCTTAGATCGTTTATCTTAGATTTCTCCGAAAAAAACTGCCATCAAACGAATGTCTTGGGTGTTGATGTCGGATGTGTGAATGCCACGGTATACGCGAACATGTTATAATACCATGGTTCATTGATTATGTATGATTTTGATAAATACAAGATAATGGCCTAGCTATAGATATATATTTGCATTACACCATTTTGTCGATTTTTTTTCAGCAGGCGATTGGATTCCTGTGTGCACACTTGTTAAACTTGTCCATTCCGGTTAGATGGTTGGTTTTTCAAATGCTACAATAAATACAGTTATTTTACATCCTTCACATAGTATATATTTTTATTGTCATTATTATTTGATGTCTTTACAAATATATTTTTGGTTGATAACATAAATCACATGCGGCTGGGTTTTAATTTCATTTTAAATAAGACTATTTTATATCTTTTGAAATTTCAGTGTCATTGAACCGTTAATTCTTTTATATTTACGGATATGTACATAATTATTTTTCCATAAGGTAGATTTTCAGTGGGCTAAAGTAAACCTATATGCGTGTTCTGACTCAGCACAATGAATTTTTTGCTAGTCAGATCGTACAGAATGGTAAAGATTTGTGATGCTCATTGCGTGTTCTTCAGACAAATGTACGGGCGATTTTGTGATCAACTTGAAACTTCGTCTTCTCATTAAGTATTTGGTTTTTCCCCTTTTAAATCGAAGAATGTACATGATATTACACAATTGGTTTTATAACTAATCTGGTAAGCAGCAGTCTCATCGCCATGCTTCTTATTGTTACATTTTGATAAATTTTTAATTAATATAACATCAACACACCATAATACCTTGAAAAAAAAACGGATTCTTTCAATACGCCTATTAAGTAAGGTTTCTTTGCACCATGCCAGGTAAGCAGACGTGTCTTATAACCTGGTTTCCTATCACAACGCCCGGTAAGTACGGTTTTCTATCGCGATGCCAAAAAACCACGGATTCCCATCGATACTCCTGTTAAGCACAGATTCCAGGCACCATTCCTAGTAAGTAGGCGTGTCTTGTCCCCACTCATATAAGCAAACATGGTTTCTTTTCAACACTCCTAGTAAAAACGTTTTTAGAATAGAACCACTCAAGGTAAGCGTTTCTGTCATACGAGGATCGTCAGAAATAATGAACTCTGAACACCACTACAAATTAAAACAAAAACAATATAGAGTAGGAAAAACATAAAGAAAACTATTCGATCGGAGACGGTAACCCCGTCCCAACAATCAAGAAGTAGGCATATGACGGACCTGAAAAGGAGATACGGTGCAACCACCCTCACAATGCATCAGAACAAATATCAAATCTGTCCAACATAACAAAGCCGAAAAATCTCTGATGAACATTGACCTTCAAATATATGACCAGACTAAAACTTTTCTATATATAAAACAGCTTTGCGTTTCATGCCAACATATGCGACTATTTTTTTTGGTCAAAAAGCGTTCAAAAGCGTTTAAGAGACGAGAATCCAGAAAACGATACGTACCAGGCGCGGATCCAGAATTTTACGTTAGGGGGGGCGCTGGTCCAGGTCAGTGCCTTGTTAGGGGACCAGGGGGG
>JAULBM010000009.1:76634-88286 GCA_032357055.1 Geukensia granosissima
GTCTTCCTGCGGATTGTTGCTTTCGTGAGCTAGCACGTTAAAAATCCGGCTCAGCGTGTCGGTCTAGTACAAAGCAGGGTTCATCGTCATTATTCATTAATATGCTCTCGTCCTGAATGTGGATGAAATATTGCCACTGGACGTTAAGCAACATTTAATCAATCAATCATAGTCGAGTTTGTTTTTATTTTCCCGTCTCTAGTCGACGGGCCCTTGTCCGTCTGTCCGTCCGTAAACTACATTTAGGTTTTAATCCATTCAGGGTTCTCAAGAAGTTGTATGTATGACATATGTTATTAAACTTAGTACGTCCAATACTTGGGGCCGTCAGAAATATTCATGCATGCATGTTATCAGCAATCTCCAGCTAATGTTATTCCTCCACGCAAGGACACAAGCTCATAAACTCATCGTGGATGCTGAAATGTCCAACAAGCATGGCTGCATGTAGTCATTAATCCTTAACATGGCTTAAGACTGATGTAGACGGCTCACTTAACACACCGAGATTGGTTTGCTTGGTGAGATGTTGCAGTCCCTCTCAGATATTAACTGTTTTATATATTTATTTCTTATTGCACACCATGTCCGTACAAAGCCAATAGAATATCTAGAACCACTTTAAAGCTGTAATATTTCAATCGGATTGAAATAGATTTAGAAAATGTTTTCACTACATTGTTAGATGACCTTTTTAGGGTTTGTCATTGTGAACAACATAACCAAGATCAACTAACTTTTATATTTTTGGATTTCTAGTCTCCAAATCAAACATTAATATTCAAAACCTATTCATTTTGATACTGACAAGTTGAACACCTTCATAATTTGCAATTTTTATAAATCTGCTCCAAAACAGCAAAATCCCAATTCAGTACAACCCCACCTCAAAAGGGTTCAAATGACCATTTTATGCCATCATAAATATCCCCGTCTTGAACTCTTCAAACACTATTAATGCAAGGTGGTCCTGTGTTCCATGAAAGGTAGCTAAAACTCTAATGAATGGTGGGTCGTAAGTGTTACAAGAGATTGATGTCACTTGCACATACTAGTATTATACAGGACTTACAGCATGTACAGGTCTTCATCAATCTTACAACTTTTTGTGAAACCTCAAGTTCCTCTGAAGCACTTCTTCATTGAACTATTTGATATGCTACATTTGTATATCATAATGCCATCCAAAGAAGAAACCAGTCATAAGTAAATAGTAATATAAGTACCAATACAATCATTTGACATAAGAAGTCAGAAAAACCAACCAAATTTAAAAGAATTACTCAAATCAAAACAATTCTAAATAGGAAATCAAATCCAGCGTAAGGGACAACTAAAGGGAACTCCTGCAATACATTACAAAGCCTTTCTCTAATGGGTAAATCAAAAGATATAAATATTAGTTTTATGTATTTTATTGAAACTCCATAGATCTATTTATAGATTAGGATGTTCCATTGTAACATTGGTTTCTAGTTAACAATAACATTAACACAAGTATAAATTAAGTTGTAATACAAAACAAACATCTACTGCTCTTTGATGATTTGCACTTTCTCTTTCCCTTTTTACAAACAACAGATGTACACAGATCCACATACATTGTATACAGTATTTCTCATATTAAGCGCCCCTTCCTCACCTGAATTTTCGTTTGAACTTCTAAGCCACCCCTCAAATCCAACTATGGTCAAAGATTAGAAAATGGTAATTTGGTATATTGGGACACATTTAATTTTGGGAAGGAAAACTAGAATTTTTCATTTCGGGCTATTCTTAACTATGGAAACAGAAAAAATTTCCAACCTAACTTGATAAAATTCTGGATTTTGCAGATTCTATAAAAGCCCCCCATTTTCAATTTTTAAACACCCTGGGTGCTTAATATGGGGAATACAATATTTCTTTTACACAGATTCATCATCAAATTTCCAAAGTTTGTTTAAATTATTTTTGCTTCTATTGAAAAAACAAAGCTTCATGTAAGAATTCATACTACCAAAAAAAAAAAAATGGTGGCCTATTTAAGGAAAACTTAAAACCACTGTTGCCATAAATCCATGAATTTCTGTTGCCATTAATCCATGAATTTCCATTTTGTTACAATGGCATTTACTTAGTTTTCCAATTTTTAGAGATGTGTCTGTCACACACAAATAACTACACCCACACACACATAAATACAAACACACTTAAAATAAAACATACAATCTCTCTGGATTTTATAACGATAACACAGACCTGTGTTCGATGAAATAAAATGAGATCTGGATGACAATGACATTAATATGTGATCTTTTACGCACATACATTTACTCTGTAAAAATACATTTTCAGGCAATTCTATTGCTTTTTTAAACATTTTGTTTTGTGCTGAAACGTGCTTGGCACATTTAAATTGCACTAGTTTACAATCAATATACAATAATTCTGGTAAAACGATTCTTTTTTTTTTTGTAATGTAAAAAAAGCTGCCAATTAAATGGACAGTTTATTTTTAGTAAACAACCTTCTTTTTCTTGTAGTTCGTTTTGTTGTACCCGTAACTTTGTATCATTTTTTTACTCCATCTTTATGCAACACTGGCCAATAAATTGTTCAAAGGAAAAATTCCTCTTCCTCAGTAAATACTACACTGGGAACAGTTTGGTCACTATTTTTGTTATCGACAATTGTCATAAAACCATGGCACTGTTTCCCGTTGACCCATGGATGTTGAAGGATATCAGCCGCAGCCAGACGTTCAGTTGGATCTCTTCGTAAAAGGCTTTTAATGAGACATTTAGCCTTTACCGACAACATCTGCGGGATATTGAACTGGCCTCGTCGGATTTTCCCAAACAATGCACTTGGGTCTGAATCGTGAAATGGATAACGTCCAACTAGCATGGTGTAGAGCATGACGCCCAAGCTCCAAATATCGGCAGCTCGGCCTGAGTATGTTTCGTTTGAATGAAGAATTTCAGGACTAACGTAAGCTGGGCAGCCATGCTTGTCAGCCAATCGGTCATTTGATTCGTCTTCTAAAACTCTTGCATCTTCCAAGCCATCTAGTCTCAATTCAGTCCTGAAAAAGAAATGGGGTTATAAGAATCTAATAGCAAATGAATTCATTGTGTCAGGACACAACATGTTCCAAGGCTAGTAGAGTTCATTCAACCAAGACACCGCCCAATGACTCACTCTAAAATATTATTCAATACAAATTTGACATTAAAAGTTTTAACAGATTTACCTTGTGCAGAACAGTTTTTTGTCAGATACATGTCCTTCAGAAAACAAATTTTGAAATGTGCTAAATAAGGAAAATTAATTGCATTCATTTATCTTTTACATGTTTTAATTGGCATAATATTGTAATAAATATACGAAAATACAGTTCAAGAAAAAAGGGGAAGGGTGCAGTGTTTTTTTATTTTATTTTGTTTTTTTAATTTTAAAAACATGAAATTGTGTGAATGTTGTTTTTGCCTATGTAAAATCCCTTGAAAAAAGCCCCTAGCTCCCTCCTGTAACAGCACATCCATTTTTTATTTTATTTTACCAAGACAAATTTTGACCTTGGGACCCTTGTTCTTTGCCATGCATGACTATAACCTACTTCAGATCTGATCATCATATTCCATGTGTTTACTTTGGACATGTTGGGAAATTAAGTATTCTGTAGAGTTATATTTATAATTCAAATTTGGAGACATGGTTAACCTCCGGAATTCCCCTTCAACATACAGTATATGTACTGACATTTTATGACCCCATTATGTTTTGTACAGGTACAGAACTAATCAATTTCAACCTTGATAAAACCTGTCACAACACATGCTTCAAATTGGTGTCACACACCTCTCCCTAATTTTTACTGTCCTACACAAGGAAATATACACGTTATTTATTTGAAGATACCAAATGAATGATATTTATTATCAGGGAGAAATGGTATTCACACACAAAGTAAACATTATAGATTTAACATTTGGGCGTGCCTAATTTTAGCTAGGCATAATTGCTCTGTACAAATATATAGGTGGAGTTGAATAAGAATTAGGCCACAACGCCTTGTTGCTGATTATCATCCAATTTTTTCTCTCTTTAACTTTGCATTCTTATTACAATATGGATTTTTGTTAATTTTTACTCTTCAAATTCAGCATACTTATTGATTTTGATTATCATTCTTCTCAATTAGTCAGTAAAACAGGAAATATATTGGAAAAATCAATCCAGGCCAGATCAATATTTTGTTCAAGTGCATTTAAATATGTCCATGGCATAAGCCAATATTAATAGAACAGGAAGGAGGGTTTAGAGGGAAACATAATTTTTTTTTCGAAATGGAATCCCCATTTCATGCAACTGAAATGCCCAATAAATCAGTGCAATTGCTTAAGTCCGTTGTTTAAAGGATTCCTAAAAATAAACTTACTTTTCAGAATTCTTGAACACAAACTTGCGGAGTTTCAGATCTCGTAGCACTACTCCATTGCTATGACAGTGTTCCACCGCTGAGACAATTTGTTCAAACAGATGACAAGCCTCCTCTTCTTTTAGCCTTTTTCTCTGACGAACATAGGAATGCAGATCGCCATAATGTTTTTCAAAAATAACATAGGCTTTCGTTTCCCCAAGAATAATCTCAGAAATACTACTCAGGTGCTCGTGACAGTCAACCTGCCAATATGCTGCAAGTATTTCTCTGTACTGTGTAATAGGAAAAACCTGGAAAAAGAACATAACATTCAATGATTCATGAAGTAACCAATTGAGTTTTTACGTAACTTTAGTTACAAAACAGCCAGGAAACATATCAATATATAAAAATTGATGTAGCGTGATTGGCTATGAGACAGTCTGCCAAATGTTCGTTACAGATCCCATTATGACCTTCAATAATTAACCACAGTGCATTCCATAAGTGAAACAAGACATTACCAAGACTAAAAATTCTATGAAAATAACATTAACCTGCACACATTCACCATTCTACATCTGAAATGTGAGGACAAAAGTTCAATTTTTTTTTAAAACCTTAGATAGTTTACACACTGAATTTTTTTTAAAACCTTAGATAGTTTACACACTGAATTTTTTAGTGTCATTACAAACAAAATTTTAATCGAGGTCCAAAACTTATTCTAGGAAACATTTTTTTTATAAGACAGAAAATGTTCATATATGAAGCATTTTAAACATGTAATCATGTTAAATCAAAGACAAAACTTTAAGGAATACCATCAAAAGACAAAGATGTTTTTAGTCAAATACTTCTTTTCACAAAAAAAAGATGTCCATTAACTGTCTCTTTTGAACAGCTGATATTCTCTAAAAATTTTTGAGTGGTGGTGGCATCACAAAAATTTAACACTTCCAGGGTGCAGGAACTATTATTCATTAGCATTTATTGATCAATGAATCAGCCTCTGAAATCAACATTCCAATGGTGTATTTTTAGCAGCTGGTTGGGAGGAAGCAACAGCTAGCTCATAAAATCAATACCTCACACAGAAAAATGGGAGGTCAATATCCACAGAATTCAAATGATGTCATCATCTATGAACCTAACAACAACACAAAGTTCATGACCAAGTCATATAAAATTAAGGTTATGTGAAAAATTCACACTCAAAAAGGGGAAAGATGTGTCACAGACTGAAGTTTTTAAAATGGTTGACTAGTCTACATGTGTTGCATTACAGTTATATACATATAGCACTAAAAAATCCCACTGTTTGGATACCAAAAGAAGTGGTATTGTACATTTAGTATGCACTGACAACTTCCTTGGATATTTTATCTCTATATTACCAATATATAACATCTTGTCCAGGATGTTTACCTGGCGAATACACAACATTTTAACCTGTATATTCACTTCCTCCTAACAAATGAACTTGTATTTCACTTCCTTTAACAGCACCCTCAAAATTTAATATATTTCTGAGGAAAAGTGATACAAAGTTTTATAAATTTAGTTTCAAATACCAAATTGCAATCATGTATTTAATATGATAATGAAGCGTAAATAAAAAATGAAAGAATAAACGGTTTTCTCTTGCTAACACTTAAGTTTCATAGAGAAATTTATTTTTTCTTGCCAGAAGAGGTTTTAGAATCATGATTCATTTGCAGCGAATAATTTGTTCTGGTCTCTGCAGAGAAAAGAACAAAAGATTTCTCTGAAACCCAATTAATCTCAACAGGAAATTGCACCCACTAGCTAAAACATATCCTTTATCTACAAACAGATAATCTCAAATAGAGAAATGCACCCAATTAAACATCTTCCCAATATAACTAGCAGGACATCATATCTTCTTGTCAGGGTACACTAAGATTCTATTTTGGGGAGTGATGACATGTACTTGTTAATTGGGGAGTCATGATTAACCATAAATTAATCACCATGTCAATTACACACACAGTGAAGAATGTCATTTACAGATTCATGTTATAAATTAATAAAATTGTACATGTACAAAATTTAATTAATCAGCGGATAACACTTACATGTACAGTAATATTTTGGTTTTTTCCTCTAATTCTTATACTTATATAATTTTAAAAATCCCAAAATAAATATAATACATGTACAAAATGTAAATTGATTGGAATTCATCAAACTGAAATTATTTTATATTCATTATTACAGAATTAATATTTTTGTTTATTGTGACATTTGAATTGACAAAACTTACCTGTATATTGCCACCTCATTGTTCTAATACTTTCTTTGTTCACATGTATGACTCACCTGGTGAGACACCTTTGTCCAGGTGCGTTTCTACATGTTTCATCAGATTTATTAAATTTCCATGGAAGTTTAAATATGTTTATAACAAAAATATTCCTGTTTGAACAGAACTTCCATAAACTGAATAACTATCGTTTGTATTATTACATTTTGAAACTTGGAAATTTGTTTATTGGGGAAATTCCTAAATTTTCTTTCATGGGAGACAACTCTACATAATATATAAATTGTTATTTCAATCCCAATTAAATGGATATTTCATCAGTTTCAGCTTGAAAAAAACCTCATGCTGTACAACTTCTTTGTAAAAAAAAATTATTTGCAAAATACAAAATAAATCATGAAATCATATTCACCTTGCAAATATATTCTTCATTGTTCTGCCAATTCACAGCTTTGTAGGTCTCTCCTTCAAACTGTTCCAATAAAAGATATCTTCCAATCTTCGACACATTATGAGGTGAATACTTTTCTGGAAACTTTGGCGGGGGTGATGACGGTTGTAAATCTGGACTAAGATTTCCTGACTTTCCGTGATTTCCTGGAACCAAGTTAAATGAAAAGTCCAAACGGTCTCTTTTCTTTCTGGGCCCATGACTAGGAATATGAAGTCTGGGCCTGGAACGTGTTAGGCTCATTAATATAATGAGATTATAGTGTTTTAAGTCGAGATGATTATTCTCTCAACTTTGAATGATTCGATTTTTGAACACTTCCTTTGTTATTAAAAGGTTCAAGTTCCACGGAAGTTCCACTTTCAGTTTCCCTCCTCAAAGAAACAAAGGATGCAGTCCACACAATGAAAATGAGATCAACAAGTTTCAAATCAAATTAAACAAAACAAATTTTATCACAGAATGCTTCTTGGCAGTGTATAAATCTCCAGTGTTTTTGTTTTTCGACTTGGTGCAAGTTCAAAATAAACGCCAAGTTTCTCGAGGGGTCCTTCACACAAAACCGCGCTAAAATGTCTGCGATTTTTCCACGTGTTTCCAAATCCAACAAGAGAGTGTGCTCATGAATTGTTCTTCCCTCAAAACTGTGCAAAGTTTGTGAAATTCACTTTATGCGTCTTTCAATATGTGATGAAATGCGTAGATCCAATGTATTGCCTAACCAACAAGTCATTCACCGGGTGATTCTTTTCTGCGTTGAAAACAAATAGGGTTTCTATTCCTTTTCAAATAACACAAACCTTTTAATTTTTTTCTTTGTGGTTCTAAGGCGTTAGCACACTCTCTGGAAACACTTGGGAAGGGCACGATGTACCAACCCTCCCCGTTCAAAGAACCTTACTAACTTCAAATACAGTCGCCATTGTGCCAATTTTTATTAGCAACGTGTATCACCGCTATATAACTAAGTGCGCCTAGAATATTCTTCCGCCAAAATCTGCGACGAAAGGACTTTTCTATTTGTAACGTGTTACAAGAAAAAAATTAAGTAGGAATCAAACACTGATGCTTAAGATTGACCCACAAATAATTGCAACCTACATAAGCGCTTTGGATTACAGGTGCATTTACCTACTACGAAGTAGTACTATTTGTTCACGCGGAAGCCTGACTACATTCCATTCATAAATTTTGGTGGTTCGGAACTCTTTTGAAGTTTAGTGCAATCCTTTCGCACAGCATAAAGTATTCGATAATAGTGGATTGCGATTGGCTAAACTTGATCTAATTTTAGTAAAAACTTTGGGATATCCCCACGACGTTTTCCAAATAAGGCAATAGTTGATCGATTTGTTGGTTGATAAAAATAATGACGTATCGAAGACGCGTCATCCAAATAGTAACTTTACACGTAGATATTTCCTTTGTTTACACGTAGTAAATCCAAATGATGCAATTTTTCCTGAAAATAAAAAGAATGATGCAAGTATGAAAGGAAAACTAGGTTTCAATTCCAGTAAAAATTCGTAAAAAGTTATGATATTACTGTAATATATTAAGAGTGGGACTATATAGTGTACTGGCATGCAGATATCAAATTAATGAAGAACGAGAATATTATTTAGTTTTTTTCATATTTTATGTCGTCTTTCCATGTTTTTCAATATTGTTTTAATCTACATTATTTATCTAGATAGTTGACCAGAGTTTTAATAATGTTCAAAAAGATTTTTACTTCCGCATTGCTCAGATATATAAAGTGGGGTCAATGAAATCATCTTTGATTTGCATCGTATTCCGGTTCTTTCTAACTCGCAGCTTCTACATGATTTTTTTACTAGCTGGGGAAGTTATTATTAAACGGGTAGAACGGATCTTCCGATTATCGAAATTGAGAATGATGCATCATATTTTTGTGCATGCATCTTCCAAAGTAATTTGGATTTGACGCACATAATATTTTGCTCATTGTTGCATTAATTGTCTATCTTAACCAAAATCAGTCAAACGTGCTAGATAAATCATTAAATTTATCAAAAAGTTCTGTGTACTTACGAAGGTTTGGTGATGCAACATTTTTTACCCGAATTACAAGAATGACGCAACGTTAAAAAATTAAATTTTACAAGGATTTAAAAATGCACCTTTAGAACTATTTTTTTCCAAAGTGAAAATTATTGGCTTACTGTAGCCTTATAAATGCACAATTAGCTGCCAATGACATGTACTGACAAATATCAAGACAGGCATGTGACATGCAAATATTGTTTTAATAAAGCATGTTAAATTCATAGTTAATTGGCATGATAGACCACAGTTGCCTGAAGTGGAAAACAAATTAATGACAAATTTGCCTTGAAACATGAAAAGGCAAATCATTTAGCTATTGTTCAATACCAGACAAATAAAATATGCTTTGGTAATACTAAGAATTCGTTTTTTTTTTTTTTTTTTTTTTTAGCTTACCCAGGCAGTACATATATAACGGTTATTACATGTTTTATATAATAATATAATAACTTTATTGGCAAAATACACCAATGAGGGTCAAGCAAACCCAATATAAACAACAAACTGACTAAGTCAAAGAACACAAATAGAATGATGAAGAATCAAGTAAATGACCAGGTGGAGCTTTTGTGCATCTGGCTTGCTCAATACCTTTTATATTACTCAACAGCAACAGATGCATTCTAGATTCAAGTATACATTGGTCCTTTCTTCCGATTTTGTCTATTGAGATTTGGAAAGAAGCACTCAAACTTGCCAAACTTCGCTGCGGTAAATGTTGCATATGTACTTGTGTGAAATAAAGAATTATGTTAAATTGTGTTTATCACAAATGTTGTGATCGTGCACAAATTAACAGATAACTTTACTTATATTTTATATGTATTTCTCCGACAATTTCAATCATTTTACTAAATTATTGTGGGTCCATAAATTGTCATAAAATATTCTGTTCCTTAAAAAAACATCTTGTTCAAAGTCGAAAGATAAAAAAGATATTGCATTGAATATAAGGCTTCATCGACCATTGATCTATGCGTCCTAAAACTTTGAATATATAAAGTTTTACCAATGCATTTCTACAAATCATGGAGTCTTTTTTTCAAACGATACAAAGCCTCGCAAAAGATTACCGTCAAATTATATAAAATTCATTAAATTGTAGAATTCTTCTCAAAATGGACAAAGGATCTATTTAACACACAAAGTGTTAACCGATCTTTTTTTCGGAAATGTGTTAATTGAATTGAATTGTTGTACATAATTTAATATGTACTAGCCATTGGCAAAATATGTAAATCATTTGTAAAAATCAAAGAAATCTGATAAAATAACTTCTAAATATCGGCGTTATATATTTGTACATAATTGTGATTTTAAAGATAAAGAACAAAGAAGTTTTTCACATTCTTGTAATTATTAATAATCAATTATAATTATAAATATAAGGGAAATGACGTGTCTGAAGTGTTTATACATTGCATGTAAAAGTTATAAAAATATTTAAAATTTAATAATTCGGATATGATTGTTTTGATAATATCAAAAAAACGGGAAATGACGTGTCTATATAAATATTCCAATTATAAATATTCATTTAAATTTTAATTTTACAGCCCTGGATCGGAAATCTCTGGCAGAAAAAGGATTAAGTCCTGAAACTTGGAAATAATCACAAAACACCCATTCAACTATTTCAAAGAAAGACTTCAGACATTCTATTTTTAAATTCGGAAAACCCCTTTTAATAATTTACTACTTTTTGGATAACCCAAGATAATGGATAAATACCAATTTTAAATGTCATAAATACATACCTTATTACTTCTGAATATTGAAGGCTGCTGATGAACTACAGAAAAACAAGTAGAAATGTACAGATAAAGTCAATGGTTTTACAATGTATATTTCATCATACCTGGAATCGTGTATTCGTTCACGTAATAACATTATTTGCCGACTATCACGTATTTTTTATCACCGGCATGTCCAAGTATTAATCCAGTTAGATAGATAAAAACCTTTTGTGTCGGAATTAGGGGACACGACATGGTCTCAGACGAGGGGGTTCAAATTTCCCAAATCCTTATTTTTCTTACCTTTTCATTACCCTTTTATTTTTGCTCATTTTTACCACTTCCCAATTTCTACCCATTCCCAAACAGAAGAAAGCGCAATATATATTAACTATCATAGATTATGCAGTTACCGTGACCTCTTTTCTGAGTGACCAAATAAGTCGGTTTAATAAAGGGACCTGCTAGCTGAAAAATTCTTCCTTTTGATAAATTCTTGTCCAAATGATTTATTTAAATTACAATAAAACAAAAAGTGTATTTCATCATCCAACTGGTTATTACAAAATGAACCAAATCTTTTTCTTTCAATATTTTTATACCTTTCCATTTTCTATCTCTAAAAAGTGGTTGCTTATTCTTCTTTTACTTATTAGTTTTCTTTCATCCAAGATTTTACTTGTATATGTAAATGTTTCAATTT
>JAULBM010000009.1:92093-106519 GCA_032357055.1 Geukensia granosissima
GGATAGCGATAATTTTACCACGGCTGGTCGTATTCGTGCCGGTTTGCCTTTCGTGGGCCATGCGTCTGTTCGGACTGTATTCAGGCGACTCAATGCTCAGCATTTGCGTGCTATGAGACCCATAAAACGACCGGAGCTGACATCTCCAGTGGAATATACGAAACTGGAGACGAGTTCATTGGTCCGACGAGCAGAGTCGGTTCCTCTTGCGTCCTGTGGACGGTCGTTGTCGGGTCTGGCGGTACAGAAACACCGCATATCGCGATGAAAACGTCATGGGCACAACAGCCTTTGGTGGGGGTGGTGTCACTGTATGGGGTGCTTTTCTTTCACTTGTAAGTTACCCTTGCACATTGTTCAAGGATATCTCAATGGCGTTGGTTACTGTGATAACGTGCTTGACGCGCATGTGGTGCCACATTTCGATAACCACCGACTGGCCGACAGAACCATCTTCATGGACGATAATGCTAGACCACACCGGGCTCGGTTAGTACGTGCATTTTTATAGCAGGAGGCGATTGATACCTTCGAGTGGCCTGCCATGTTCTCGGACATAACACAATTGAACAGATTTGGGATTTTATTGGTCGGAAATTGAACCAGCGCGTTCCACGTTGTCGCAATATTGCCGATTTGACCAACGCAATTGTGGAGGAGTGGTGGAGATTTCCACAAGACCGGCCTCGTCGTCTGGTTCTTGGAATTAGGAGGCGGGTACGGGAACTTAAGAGAAATCGTAATGGTTATACGCGTTATTAATTAAATTTGTGTGATAAAGCTGCCACATATGTTCATTTAGAGGTTCTAAAATTCTTATGACCAATACGGTTTCTTAAATTGTGAAAAACTGTTTTCTCGATAAAACTTTTTTCGGCATTCTGAAGTTGCCAAATTATTCCCCTTTTTGTTTTAAGAATTAACCAATCATACGACTTGCTAATTCAGCTAAATTTCAACCTAAAGTTAAGCCTGTACACTAATACATAAAAGTGTCTTGGTATAAATTTAATTCTATTTCCATTTTTTACATACCTGTAAAATGAAAATTTTTATTAGAAAAAATTTAGGGTGGCGCTTAGCTTTGGTCGGACTGTATATATTGGTCTGAAGAAAAAGTAGGCTCTAGCACAGGAATGATTAAATACCCCCCTTTATTTCCTGAAAAAAAAAATCAAAAACAGACATTCTTCAGAGCTTCAAATTAAAAACAAGACTTAGAAGATTAAATTCGACTGTCATTTGGTGCATGGCTGTCTCATGGACAATCATGCCACATCTTCTATTTTTATATTGGATTTAAAACAATAAGTTTATGGCAATATAATCATAAACTCTATTTTTGGTGACACTGATATATTGTTTTTTTTCTCATAAAAGACTATCGACATTCAATTACTTTTTGCTGTACTTATGATATAATAAAAGTGACATTCGTTCGGTTCGGGTTTCCTAACGTTTCGCAAGTTTACCAGTGTTCAATAAATATGGTCAATTTCGATATGTTATATATGTACATTTCAAGGAGTAACATCTCATCAGTAGCATTAGAACCAAACCATAGGAAACCTCTGAGATCCAAAATAGTAAATTTATTGATTGAATGAAACGTGCTTAACGTACAGCGGCAAATATTTCATGCATAGTTAGGAGGAGAGCCAATTAATGATGACTGATGATGAATGCATCCTGCTTTGTCTAGACCAGAACGCTGAGCCGGATTTTAACATGCTAGCTCACGAAAGCAACAGTCCACAGGAAGCTAGACAAGCACTTTACCCAAACACATTATTCTGACTCTGGGCCGCCAGTATTTGCTCCTACTTCCAAATGTTGCGTACTTAGCGGAGGAGCAGCAAATACCAATTTTAAAGTCTTTGGTTTGATCCGGCGGGGGATCGAACCCACGCCCTTCCACACCCGTGGCGATCACGCCCACCATTACACAACCGAGGCGGTCGGGTACATTAAGAGCCAATACATCATACATTGATTTGAACAATAATACAATTATTTCTAAGAAATATATACACACATGTTTTATCAATAAAATTTGCACATAAAACAATAATGATGTATATGTATGCGAAAAATTTTCGCTCCTTGGTTTCATTCCACCTAACAAAGATGATATTTTTGGTCAATATCAGACCATATAAATAATGACACCAACGGGTTTCCGTAATATTTTCTGACAATTTTGTTGAAACTGTTACTATATTCAATTACAAATTATCATTTTAATTATTGAAATTTATAATTTCTTCTTTGAGTGGGGTCTGATCATTATTTAGTTGAACAGGTACAATATTATATAACCCTCATTATACCGTCAATTTCATTTTAAATGGCGTTAAATCTATCTCAAATGAAGCTTTACAATTTAACAATCTTGTTTGCTCGAGAAACCAAATTATTTGTAACGACGTGTAATCTGCCGTAATTTGTAAAACATGAAAATAAATTTCAAAATTAATTTGAAATTGAAAGTTTACAACTATTAACGTGGCAAAAATGCTTACGACATATAACCAGCTACCTGTTTGCACTTCTCCCCGTAACAAGGAGACACGTTCGGGGGGGAGGGGGGGGGCTGTACGTATAACTCCTCTAAAAGCAGAGAAAGCGTAAGAATGTCGGAATAGTATTGAATTACATTAAAATTGAAAAATGTTGAAGTCGTGATTTCGATTCAAGTCGTTTTTCTGAACAAAATGTGACTATTAGAATCAGGCCTGTGGTTCCATACTACCTTCTGAATCATACAGGTTATAACTACATGGATTGATAATCTTAAAATTTTTCAAATTATTAATTGTTTCCACATTTTTATAATAAATCACCCAATATGTATTATGTAATCATACTGATGCGTAGTTCATTTCTGATTATTAATTTTCTAAATTGCAGATGTACACATAAATGATTATTAATCGTGCTTAACACCTACAGTTCATCTTTTTATATTAATTCAAAGAGGCCCACGCTTTAAGTTCCGATTGCTTGTTTTGTGTGGTCTGAGTCGGTGTTGACTGGCGATTTTCAGTCCGACACAGTGACGTGTTCTCGATCGAACGGACTCGGTGGTGGTGATTGGCCGTTTTTAACGTCCTTCATAGCGACATGTTTCTCTCAGTCGGACTGTCCTGATGGTGTTGACTGTCGGTTTTACCATCCGACACAGTGACATGTTGTTCTAAGTTGGACGGTCCCGGTGATGGTGATTCGTGTTTTTACCGTCCTTCAAAGCGACATGTTGCTCCCAGTCGCACTGTCCTGATGGTGTTGACTGTAGGTTTTACCATCCTACACAGTGACATGCTGTTCTCAGTCGAACGGTCTTGGTGGGGATGATTGGCGGTTATTAACCTTCTACACAGCGACATGTTGCTCTCAGTCAGACTATCCCGGTGGTGGTGATGGGCGGTTTTAAACGGTCTAAATAGCAAAATGTTGGTCCCGGTGGTGGCGATAGACGGTTTTAACGTCCTTCATATCGAGATGTTACTCTCAGTTAGACAGCCCTGTTGCTGGTGATGGGGTGTTTTTGACGTCCTACACAGCGACATATTGGTCTCAATCGGACTGTTCTGGGCGGGAATGGTGGTCACGGTTTTTGCCTGTTTATTTAGCCAACTTACGGTAGTCGTTGATTAGTTTAGAACATAGCCTTTTATGGGCCACCACATCGTTGTGCAGATCGAACCGTTTCCTATGGTTTTGACGGTAAGGACGGGTATCGTCCACCATCTGGTATCGAAGTCTATAGACTGGTATATCGATGTCATTCGAATGGTTTAAAAATTGATCAGCAACGTCGCTCAAGATGAAGTACATTGCTACCGGTTGGATTTGGTACTCTAGCTCTGCAGATCTATTTTTATGTTGCATTCATGCATTTTTCTGTTTGCAAATCAAGAAGATTCGAAAATCAATAACATTAAAAGTAAAGGTTGTTTATTTAATACGTTGAACCATTAAATGCAAGAAAATTAGGTGCAAAATTGAATGCAATTTGTTTATTCTTTTTAATGTTAAACGTGTATTGAAATGAATTCGCTTAATTAAGAGAGTAGAAAATATAAGACTTATCCGTCTAGACTACAAGTTTCATTTCTTAACAATCTTTTCACTTGTTTTTTCACATCCTTTTTGCTATACAAATATTTTTGTTGTTTTGCTTGGTTTTACACTTCACATATCAAATCTTTCCAACACAGTTTTTCTAAACAGTACAGTAGATACATTTCATAATTTCAAATACTTGTGTATCCTATAACTATGTAAATAATATGAAAATTATATGTTAAAAGTTACAACTATCCATTTTTCTATTTAAATTTTGAACGTTGTTTATAATTATTTTTTTCACGTTAAATACGAGAAAATGGAATGATATAGAATAAATAAAGGAGATCGAACCACTAGAAGCGAATGAGAATTTAAAATGTAGAAGTGTCTACGCGACCTTCAATAAGGGTAGACTTCTTAGTACTCCTTGTGCCGAACTTAAAATCGCTCTATAGAGGTGTTAGACCTTTGTTAATGGAGATAACTCTTTGAATCAGTAATATGTTTTTTTTTATTTTCAATAAAACCAAGAGCTCTTTAAGCATTTGATGGAAACCGATGAAAATTAAACTGTATCAACGAGATGCTTAAATCAGATTAATAAAAATAGTTGACACAAAACGTACCAAAGATTTATAAGAGTTTATCCCGTAAACCTAGCTATACCCCGTATCTCTAGATTTGTAAGAGTTGTTTCCCATATGCGAAAAAAGCAATATTTAGGGTTTTCTCACGTTATAGCTTTATTGAGACACCGTCCCGTACAGGATACAAAAACATACAAATTACGGATGCATCCGGATTACGAAAATCGGAAATGACAGGTACATGTGAAATGGCCTACACAAATAAACTACAATGATAAAAAACGATTGACAAAAGGACTAACCATTGACCAAGAGCACTGGGACAGGCGCATGCAATGGGCGCTGGGGTTAAACTCGGTATTTTTGGGCTCCAAGGGGGTACCCCTTTATGTCACAAGGCTGCATCTAAGAATGGACTCAGGTCACTTTAAGACAAATGAGACAGGTCAAAAAGTTGGAACCTGTTAATCAAATAATGTGAATGTCGTAGGTCATTTTAAATCATATGGTATATCGCAAGGCCTCTTAGCCCTTACGATCGTAGGTAGAATTTCATCCTCCTAGGACCAGTTGTCGGTTGGAGTCTCTATTTTGTGATCGTTTTGGTAAACGGAAATTGTCAAAAAATAAAAGAATCAGTTTGGAAAGATATTTAACATTTGTGCTATCAGTGTAAAACTCTCAGAACCCCAAAATAAACACCCATAGATTACTGTAAGATATATAAACAGTATCCGAAGATATACTATTGTGATGATTAAGAGTGTTTTCTTTACACCATACCGCTGGTAATAGATTTTATTGGTCAAATCTTACATTAGCAAACATTGGTCGGATTGTATACTTTAAGTCAACAAACATTCCTCTATTATCGGTGGGTGAACTATCTATTTATGAGTCGAAGTGTTAAATTGCCCTTAAGAGCTATGGATCTAAAAAGATCAGCTACTTATTAAATGGATATTTGGTAACCTCGGTTGTAAACCTTCCGTATCTATTTCTCTGACATTGTCTCCGGGCACTTTTAGCACGCATTTAGATCGATCAAAAGGCTAAGTGCAGCGTCTTTGATTTTAAGCATTAATTCGTACATTCAGATATCAATTAAATGCTTGTATGTTACTTGTGAAGACAAGGTGCTTTTAGTAAATTGACCCCCATGCAACCATTGAATTTTCTCCCAATTCGAAAACAATGTGAGAGTTATTCGTGAGTAATAATTTTCGTGATTTGGAAAACTATCATTAATTCGTGGGTTCCTGCATTCGTTTTTTCACATTCAGCTCAATAAATCCGTATATCCGAGGTTGGGAACTTAATTTTGTGGTTTTCAATAAGCATATTTACGAAATCTAACAAATGAACAGTAGTTACACCTCCGCGAACATCCTCAGTTCAAGGGTCATGTGTCTTTTGGTCGCACGGAACAGAGTGAACACAGAGCCCCTGAGAAAGTCATAACAATAAGACTAAGAAAATGATCACATCTAAACCAGGGGGGGTTCGGGATTTTGAGTTAAGGGTGGGGCGAAAAATGAAGTATCTCAGCAAATGTAGGCTAAAACCACCAATTTTTTCATTTTAATAGGGATGCGAACATCCCCTTTGACCCCTCTGGATCCACAACTGTATTCACACAGAAACAAACATGAAATAACATTTGAGACATACATGTGGCAACGCTTGGTCAAGCTAGTTATTCGGGTGTGTAAACATTTAAATGCGGTAATTACTCATTTTTACAACCTTTATACAAATCATGTGTAATTTGAATTTCAATTTTCTACTTTGTTCACAAGAAAACTTCTTTAAGTCAAGTTTTTGACAGGTGAGTTTGTCCAGTCATGGATAAAACTAAGAAAATAGACAAATTCTAAAATAGAAAATAGTTTTAATTTTTCCCCTTTTGTGGTCTAGAAAGTACACTATTATTTTGTTGTCGATTCAGACCGTGACGGTTTCCAAAAGTGAAGAAAACACTTTTCTTAAAAGCAAAATGGGGGCGGACTACCACTTGCCGATAATCAACACAAATTTTTAAAAAATCCGGAAAATGAGGCCAGGGAGAGTACTCTGGCCACCCCCTCTGTATCCGCCAAGGTGCTCGCGGAGCAATGTTTATCGTTGCTTTATAAGTTTAATTAAGGCGTAGTGAGGCGGCTAGCGCTTCAAGATCACACTAAAATTGATAGCTAAACATTTGCAGTGCGTGAATCAATTTTCTTTGATGATAATTTGGACACGAAGACGATTGGGGTGAGATGTTGGTTCAGCAAAACCTGTTTAACCCCGCTGCTTAGGCATACACACGTTGTGGCTATTGATTATTGCTAGTGTCGTTTTAAGATATTGGTTGTATTATAGTTTACATGGTCTTGTGGTTAAGTTCATAAGAAAAAGTTATGCCTTTAACGTAAACTGTCTTAGTGTGGCGATGTGAAGCGATTTCATTGACAATTGCTTTATATTTTACAAACACAATCTTAATGTGATACCAATATTCCATTTGACCAACATTTAGAAAATTAAGTCTCGGCGGGCCAAGACTCTTTTCATATACATCAAATATACTCCGAATGAGAATATTTGAGTCTGTAAAAACAGATGTAAATGGAGCTAGCCTCAAAATTCGAAAACAAGGTCAGGCGTCACCCAGGCTTGTTTACTTTTTACTCCATCGTCAGTCTTATTTTAATGCTCATTTTATGTTTTACTGAAGAGACAAAACTAATTTGAAGCTGTGTGTCTTTCCTTGAGGGACAAAACTGGAAGGCCACTTCGGTAATAGACAAAACACTCTGGAAAATGTCATCAACATCAAAATTTTTGAAAGAAGTATTATCCAAAATTGTTTAGTTTCAGCTGCATTCAGTAATGATCAATCAACCAATCCCTTTGTCTAAAGCACCCTCCATCAATCAATCAATTCACTCAATCAATCAATTTATCAATCAATCAATCAATTTATCATCAACATATCATTCATATATACGCACCCACAGCAACGACACGGAGAAAAAGGGGGAGATGGCTACTTTGCCACCCATTTTTAAAAAGGGCTGGTCACAGCATGTCTATTGTAGGTGGGGTAAAAATACAAAACAAATAAATATATTTGAGATTTTTATTATTTTTCTTCATGATTTTTAACATAGGTAAATTTATTTAAACATAATAAATTGTTTGTTTTCATTTTAACTTGTGATTATGCTTGAATGCGGATTTTTCCGCTACTAATAATATGTTATCTATACTTTTAATGATATTGAATAATATGGAGTCGGTCTAAGATTACAAATAAATACATTTCATACAACAATTTCTTTAATAGTCCTGTACCTCAGTTACAATAATAACATATGAAACTAATTGTTCCTTTAATCTTTAAATAAAATAACAAAACATATTTATAGTCGAGAATTTATTAGATTTCTGATGACAAAATCTTTACGCTATGGTCTGTTACAAATTTCTGAGGAGAAATAAAAACCTGAGTATCAAAGAAACCTAATTTGGACGCTTGGAATGCATCAAAAAATCTTAAAAAGCCTGCACATATCAAAATAGGTCTCTTCTGGCCAATATTTATATTCAAAAAGTTTGCGGACCTGCCGACCTTATTTTCACCATTTTTAATCAATTTGCAAGACTTCGTGATGTCGGTTTATGCAATTTGCTCATTTTATTATACAAAACGAAACTAAGTTTGTTTTTTATAGTTGTCGTTCTAATTAGAATTTTGTGGTCCTGAAGAAATCAATGTGTTTCTTTTTCGTTCTCTTTAACTGATCTTAAATTAAGAAACCCAGGCCAGTAAACCAACTGATTGCGAAATAATGGCGCTAAGAAGAAAATATGAATGGATTATAATTTTTTTTCGATATTCTTTAATTGCAGCCGTTGACCATGTTTTATAAAGCAATAGCCAAGAAAGGAGAATGTGAAAATATATAGTTTTTTCCAAATTGTGTCAATGCATAGATTTCGATATTTTACATGATACAATGATAGAGATTCGACACAAATATGAATGACACATAATCACGTGACACGCTCACGACGAATAATCGCCAAAATGGTTACTCGTACCTATACGTTCTGCAAGAACTACTCCCCATAAAATTATCACCTTACGCTTCATCACAGTTACTGCACATGCAACAATGAAGAATACACGCACTTATATTCAACAACCAACATTTATAGACCCATATCCGATTCAATATGAAAAAACCGTACGAAACGAACTTATGAATTTTAAATGGATTTCTTTTTCAAAGATAATACTTGGGATTTCGTTATGTTTTATGAAGTAAATCTATTATGATTCTCTGACTAATAATTAAAATGATAAATGGTTTCTATGAAAATCTTAACAACTACTTTTTGATCTAGGCAGAGTTATATTGAAGATTACCTTCTCTAAAGTGTAAGGTTTGTCGAAGTTATGGCGGTCTCAACTAGAACTACTTGAATATAGCACTTATATACGTTCTATTAATTTAGTCGTTTTGTCTATTTTGATAACCTAAAATCTAACAACGGTCTACATTTCCTTCATTTCTAACGAATAACATTATCAACATTTAATATAATAATGGAGTATTTACAATGGGCACTAACAGGGACCATCTCAAAATTATTATATTCTAAACTAAAAATGGTAAATATCTTCTAAATGCATAAAAATATGATACCAAATGACAGGACGGAATATTTTTGACAGTATTTCAATAAAAATAATCAAGGTTTAAAGTCGGAAAAATATTGATTAAAAAATACTTGCGAATGATTATTTTGAGATGGTCCCATTTATTATATAAAATACATTGTATAACAACATGTCCTTGAGACTATGCTAACAATGTCCTCCAATCCAGCATTAAATATGTCATGATGGACTTCGCCAAGTGAGACGGTATACTGAGATTGTATGGTCCTCCCATTTGTCCTTGACATTATCCTTGGCAATGATCACTTGACCATGATGAATTAGGCAAGGCTGAGCACGCTGGACGGAGTAACCATAACAACAATAAATAAATAATAACATTAAATAAGTGAACTGTTATAGTGGACGATCAAAATGCTAAGCTTATAATATTATAAACAATATAAACCTATTTATACATATATATTAACAATATTGACTCGTATGCCATTCTTTTCATTCATACTTCCGTTACCCACAATGCATCGCTCATCTATACTTCGTACATTTATCTACAAATAATACAAATTGGCATACAGTAATATACCTCCTAAATCATTTGATTTTTTTCGATACAAGTTTGTGTGTTTGCATAGAGATCGCGAATTTTACATTTCCTTCTCATCTGCGAAAATAAATATATATTACATTATAAATAAATCGTCCAATATCTGGGCGGAGTTTGATTTTAACGTCTAATCCTAAATTTCATCATTGCATTCTTTCCGCTTGTATCTGTTGGGGCTGAAAATGAATCGTTGGAGTGCCAGCGGCTATTTGTTGAGGCATGGCATATGCTGTATATGCGGCACCAGATGGTGTAACGAATGCACTGGCTGTTGTTCCGTACGGATAAGCGGCCTCGTAGGCTCCAGCAGCGGCAAACTGAGCGGCATACGCTGAATAATCAATGTATTGTCCTGCAGCTGTCGGTGAAATAGGTGACGTCAGACTTGAGGCTAGCATGTTTGGTGTCGTTGCAGCCGCAACGTACGCTGTGGACGGATAAATATACTGTGGAACTCTGAAAAAAAGAAAAGAACATGGTAAATTTCGGCGTTCTTTTTAAATGCATTTGAATGATAAATTGTTAACATATTACCTGTCCAATTTGGCGTTAATTGTGTAATTTAAAGCAAAATCTCTTTTGTAATTTAAAGCTCTTTTAAAATGGTGTGACTTTTTAATTAGCATTTTATCAATATAACACTTAAAGTTAATTTTAAGTCTGATCGGTATTGACGAGTTTAGTGCTGACAAAAGTGTTAAAATGTCCTTGAATCTAAATTTATGGGTAATACTTTGAAAAGATCCACACAAATAAATGCAGACTGTCCCCGACTCGTCGTTGCATGATCTGTTCCCCCAGTTGCATATGCGTAAAAGATATACGGACCTGTGAAACTTGCCAAATTCAAAGGTCAATGAATCAACGAAACATTTTTTAAATGGTTGTCAAAAAGAAATTTATTGTGTATTTCTTCAATGCTTTATTAGTATTGTTGAAGAAAACATATGACAATTAAAATAAAAAATAAGTCTTTTTTTAATTTTATCTCTTCGATACATCCCTGAACTTTCAACTGGTTAAAATTGAGGGGTAATAAAAGATTAAATGCGAAGGTTAATTTCAAAATAACATGTAAAAAACTTTCAAAAATATTGTTTATTATAACTATTGTATTTACGCAAACCCGATCTGTGGTTAGAACCCCAGATGGGGTTAGAACCGCAGGTGGGAGTTTCGTTATGTTATTATGTAATGGCGTCACACGTGGTCAAATTTTAGGGCTCCAGGAGGGTACCCCCTAAGAGGTCACAAGGTCGCGCTTGAGAATGACCTCAGTAACTTAAAGGCCATTGAGACAGGTCACTACATGTTGGAAATTATTTTTTTTAAATGAATGTCGCTGGTCACTTAAAACCATAAGGTAGGTTGCAAGGTCTCCTCCCTAACCTCTTAAAGTCGCAGGTCGGACTTCACCCTCCTGGAGCCTCATTTTAGTTAATGTGATTGGTGCCAAAAAAGGCAGAAACTACAGCCACCGCAAAACTTAAATATTCAAGATTTAGAAAAGTCGGAAACAATAAGTAAGGAGATCTATATATATGACTGCAGTACTACATCAGAAAATATATATGGTTACATAAAGATTCTCTGTTAGCTTCCTAACTACAATGGCGTAAAGTGAACATGATATTCATTTTAAATTTTTCCATATTTGCATATTTGAGCAGACGACAACACTACTATGACACATATTCCTTTTAAACTAATCAATACCAGACAATTCCCACCAAATGATCACGATATATTGTAAAAAAATAAACAAGGAAATCGTTCGTAAATAAATGAAATATCTATTAGTTAAGATCGTTAGATACACGAATAGCGGTAGTCCATTCAGTGACAGCAAAATAGCCGTACGAACAAAATTTAAATAAATGCAAATGTTTGCTTATCCGTACCGCATTACCGAGGTATGAACCCAAATGGCAAATGAACCTTAAGTGTACTTGGTGACGAGGAACCGCCCCACAATCCCACGCCCTATGTGTGCGTGTTGAGGATATTTTGGTCCTTGGTGATCTTTGTGATCAATGTTGTTGATGTCGGAAAAAACAAAAAAAAAAGGATTAAAAACAAAGACCAAAATTCACACAAAAAAAAAACGAAATGGGGGTGTGTTTTCAAGATTCCCGTCCTCAATACACGCAAAGTGAGACTGATAATTTTTGATTAGAATCAAAGACGATTTTCATTATCTTTAATCTTATAAGTATTTTTGTAATAGAATCACGTTAATGGCGATCTCTACTATTGGTGTTTGAATTATGCTTTTTTCTAACAGATTTGTTAAATTCATCTTTGATATATTGCATTTTTACATAGTAAAAAGAGAAAACAAACTTCTAACAACATCAAGGGGTTTACAGTCCTACTGTTCCGCAAATGTTAAAAATCTATTTCCGGGAATGAGTGCGCGGTAAGATACATAATTAAATTTCTGGAAATTTGTGTTAATCTGTCTAAAATATGCCAACAAACTTATGTCTAATTGAAGAAAATGATGATCGCACATGGCATTGATAGGTTTGTGCACAACACAACATGTCTTCCACAACAAAACTTTGAAACAATCATATATTGAAACATAAATAAAACAGCGTCCGTTTTTGTTTGTAGTTGATACCACAGCTGTTTTTGGGTTTAGTGTCGAGAACCCCAGACAAGAAACAGTTGTTGATTATTATTTTAATTCCACTTAATGGAAAGTTACGACTTCCTCGTTGTGTGTGATTTACCTACTAATTAAAATAAATTTTCGCCAATCTATTGGGGTTATTTTTACAATCAATCCCTATACATACACGTTCTTTATAGCGAACATCACCACAATTCTCTCAAACAAGCAGCAACCCTCAGCGGCGAACACTCGTACTAAGGAAGAACCAACCGTTATCGTGAATTCTTGAGATGCTCTCTCCATTATATTACTATTTTCATATTGTACTCATTCTTTGTTCGTATACAGTTACATGTAGGTGTGAACCCCGTCGTTTTAAAACTTCTATATCTCCATAAAGTATCCAAACAAAACCTCACTGATTATATTTGAAATGTTATGATGAAAAATAAACAATTGCTTTTAAAATAGTCGTGGTCTGTTTAACCTAATATACAAAAATCTTTTCTTTTATTTATTTATATTTAACACAAATGCCATTGAAATTAAATAAAAGCCTTAGTACACAAATTTTAAACAGAATGAATTAAGGTTTCAACGTATTGTGGAAGCTTCTGTTTGACCAAGGATTCATAGTCTAGAAAATGTTTGTGTACACACCGAGTGTAATAAATTTAACGACAAACTTTGTAGTTTATGTAGAAAGTCCACTGCGGATGCAATGGCAATTAAATGAGATCGTTGCTTATGAAAAAAATCATCTTCATAAAAAATAGAACCATTTTGTGGCAACAACGAGTAACATCAAGTCAAAGGCCGATCAAAAATTCAAAAAATAAAAAAAAATAAAACCAACAAAAGTTTGAAACACGTTATCTGAGAAAATTGACTTAAAAAACTTATGTGAAGTCGACACAGATGTTTTTTTTCGAATATTGATGGTTTAATATCTTGTGTTTATCCCTTTATCGCGTTGTTGTACCCCAACCCCTTAATACCACCAATATGCACAACCATTTTATTGATGTCTTCTCATAAACAGCATAAACAAATTTTTGCAATTCTAATTTTGTGTAATTTAATCAAATTTGTTTTCTACATTACAAGGTTAATGAAAGTGAATTCAAAATAACTTCTTAGTGAATATAATTATGTTCTTAACTCGTAATGAAAGAATGCATTTATTAACAGATACGATTCTTTTCATCATACTGAAAGCACGTTCGAAATCAACTTTGCGTATACAGGATAATAAATACATCAGTGCATCATGTTAGACGTTTCAGATTGTTTTCCATTCGTATAAGTGTATCTAGTTTGCACCGATCATTTCAGTCGAACCGGAAATGGAACATGTACCGGCCTGCTCGATTCACAATACGAATGAAACCACTAAATGAAACCAACTGAAATGCAAAGGAAATCACCCCGGGGTCAATTTCAGTGTCACCCATTCATATAATATTTCTTTTTTCGCGGGATGTTTTTGTGTTTGAGAGAAATTTCAAGTTTTCGTGTGTACGAGTCAATAAAAATCTTAAGAAAAACAGACCTGCAATAAAGAGTTTTAAAACAAGTTAACATTCACTTCACAAGTCTGCGATTATGAAACGGTTACTGTTGCACTACGCCATAAACTTTATTAATCATTTATCCCATCGGGGCGATTCACTTATAAAGTGCATAATTTTTTAAACATTTTAACGATGTTCAAGTCGATGCTTACACTGAGAGATCAGTGGCACAGAAAACATCAGTGATTTCGGAAAATGTACACTGTCCGTCAAAACCCTGAACAGGTATGCAATTTAAACTCCACAGGACCTTAATAATACCATGTTACTCTCTCCTTAATTTTCACGCCTCGGG
>JAULBM010000009.1:135855-146775 GCA_032357055.1 Geukensia granosissima
TGTTGGCCATGGTCTTGTCTGTCCTCGACTTAACGATTTCTGTCTGCCCCTTTGGTATCTTCGAATTCCTTTAACTACATTATTTCATTATAATAGAAAAACCGTTTTTTTCAGTAGTTCCTTCTTATAAAAATATCCATAAATTCAGGCAATGATATTCTAATAATTTTAATTTTTCACAAAATTGCAGGCCAAATAAGGCCTCATTGTAAATATAACTTTCCATAACTATACCTGTCTTGCTCTTGCTCTTAATCTATGACTTATCTTACAGCAACTTTTTCGGCAAAACAAATACCAGTGTGCTCTTCATGCTAAATGCATATTAAGAGCTCCTCCCGCATTACTATATAACTTTATATCTTTGCCATTTATGATTCAAAAAGCAAAACATCATAATTTGCATATCTCTTTTATCTCTAAGTTTTATCAAAATCCTGAGAGTCTTTAAGGAAGAAAAGAAAAACTAAGTCAAAATATTCATAACCTCTGCAAAACTGTCAAAACTTCAATACCCACCACATACACATCTCCATTATGTAATCTAACAAGCCAACAAGTTCAATAAAAATCCTTCATGTTGTTTAGGAGGAGTTGAACCATATGAGGGTGAAAAACTATTAGATCCAAACATCCATATAGCAAAAAATTGTTGAACGTTAAATTCCCCACTAATGTACATCTCCATTGTGTAATCTTATGATCCACTAAGTTTTAACAAAATCCTGCATGTCGTTAAGAGGCAGTTGCGGGCAACGCATTGACCAATAGAGGGGGGAAAACAACTATACTCTATGTCAGGCTTTTCTGGAGTGTGATTTTCGCACTATTTTTAATTATAAGTGCGTTTCTGTTTTTGTATTTATTTTTAATCAAAAGAGAGAATTTTTCCACAGTTAACGGTTTAACTGTTACACTATGCAATAACGTTTTACATACTATAATCTGGCCCTGAATTTCTCTACGGAGATTTAACGTTGAAGGTCGGCCATCTTCGTTTTTGGCAGGAGAGCTTAAGTTTGACCTAGATAATGAAACTAAAAAAAGAAAAGTGCATACTTCTTATGTTCGGACCTTCTCTCGCGATTCATATAAAAAGAATTACTTTTAAGTTTCCATTCAGGTGTGCCTCAGACCATTTTTGCATGTTATTTTATTCTAATTTAATTACTTAATTATTACACAGCGTTGACAATGTTTACTCCCAGTCTCGCGCTAGCGCGTGCAAAGAGACACTTCCGGCGAACAAATGGCTGATTTTACAATGTAAAATTCCCGCAGAGAATTAAAACCTCTGCGTAGCTTTAAATACATCGTGATTTCTAAAAAGTATTTTTGCAACTTGGTTGCAATTTTTTCCATCTACAAAATAAACACAATTTTATAGGAATACGGCAGACAGTTTTTCTTTAATATCCTTTTAACCCTCTTCAACAAACCCTGACATAGAGTATAGATCTTTTATGTGTCCTTGACTATTGTTAGGTAACTCTACCTTTGCATTTTTCAGCGGTGTTTTGACCCCATTCATAAGGCCCCGTTGTGAAATGTGGAAGCGCCATAAGGAATGATCCGAATGACATGACAACTGCTGCAATGGCTATCAACCTTGGTTTGCTATGACCCGATCCGAAGTAGCTTATTATGATACCCAAGATGGCAGCTGAAACATCGTAGGCACTTGAAATAGTTCCAACCCTAGAGCTCGGAAGCTGGAATCGCCTCTCTATGGTAGACGTATTTACATTATTGACACCATTTACGACGAATCCTAAAATTATAAAATTAAAAAATTGCAAATTTTATTAGAAAAGAACTACATGAAAAGTGAGAGGCAAAGCGGGTACTTTCCCATATTTTGGCAACGTCATTCTGATATTTTTTGTACTTCAAAGTTTTATAAAAGCGGAAACCTTAAAAACTGTATAGGCATGTAACAGAATTCCGCCGCCTTCAAGTGGCCAAAGGATCGAATTTAGAAGAGAATCAAAACTTTAGGAATGCGATTATTGGTTAATTCTTATTGTTCAAGACTACTATAGAAATTAATTACTAGTATATCGAATGCTTGAGGGGCGATACGACGGCTGATATGACATTAATATTGTAAATCCATCTCGACACTCAGGGATGATATGGATTTAACATTGTAAATCTATGCTATCCGAACTCATGGACCTATTTCTCAAATGAATGTAAAACAGAATTATTTAAAATAACGTACAAAATATGTGATAAATAGACCGTTTAGATGTCAATTTCAAAATAAAACCTGTCATCATCCCACTACCAATATCGTCAATCAGGCTGAAGCGCTTGGGTCGATATGGGAGTTACAGAATGAAACTTGTTTTTATATGATAAGTACCTTGTAATAAATAACACATAGTTAGAAAATAAGTTCTTTTCTACATCTCTAAAATAAAGCAAGTTTGACTTGACTTAGCATGCCTAATTCAAATCTGATACAAGGGCTTATATGGAATTTATATTATAAATCCATATTTGCCCTCGTGGCTGATACGGAGTCTGAAATGGATTTTTACTTTGAAGATCCATATCAACCCTCAAGTACTTTCTCAGGACGTTGTGAATCACGTCATTGTATTTTCCTGTCGTACTGGGTGTTTACTTAGTCAATTATTAGTATGAAGAGTTTCTAGTTCTTATTTTACACTGCAAATTACACCAAGGCAACTTATTTATAATGTCGTTTTATGTGCATTTACCATAAATACATTAGGTTTATGAATAAATACATCATTAAAAACCATTTTCCATATCCACCCAGACTTCATCTCTCAGATATCATCTCAACCCATATCGAACCTCGGGGACGATATAGCTCTCGGTAGGATACCTCATTTGACATGGAAAGGGGTATCAAATCATAAATAAGTATTATTTTAGCAAATATTTTTGATTTATTCCTACAGAACACGGACATTCTACTTCTTTTACGGTAATATACACTGCACATTATAAAAGTTTAATTACAAAACATATCTACTGAAATGTCGTTGTTGTTCAGTTAAAAGCCTTCTGTATAAAAAAACAGAACAGAAAATAATATTTCTCATAGTAATGTGGTGATTAAAAAGAGAGCGGGAATTCCGGCTCTGGTATAGTAATATTGAAATTGATGGAAAATTTAATATACTTTCAACGATATCTTTTCCTCCCTCGAAATGTTCAAACAGCGTGAACATTAACGCTAATATACAGGTGATGAGACAAGTAAAATACAAAGTTTGGATGCGACAAAAATCAAAGTTGCTACACCAGATATTTTTTTTTTTTAATTTTGTTAACAATGATACAAGACAAATATTGCTTAGCAAACATTTTCCTCCACTAACCAAAAAGGTTGAAAATGTTTAAAAATATCCCCCACTTAAATTCTTATATTATGGAATATATATAAATAACTTAAGATTTTTTAATTTTTAACTTTATCATTTTTAAATCAATCAGAAAATGACACTCGTATCAATGTTTTACAGTTAACATCTGACACCCTTACCTTGCACCATGGACAGACAACAAAGAAAAAAGAGGAGGGATTTCGGATTGTTCCAATACTGTAAAAAGTCTGGAGAATATCTGAAGTAACCACATCGTACATCCGGGTCAGACATGGACGACGTTCTATCACTTTCAGGTCGTTCTAAATAAGGCAAATTTTCCTCGTCCATTTTCTCCCAACCACCATTTTGTCTTTTGGACTCGTCCGTCATAGCTTCCGGCGATGAATCGTAGCCTGCGGTTAATGGGAGCAGTTCAACTATTCGATTGTCAAGGTCATCAGCAATGTCCCCATTAATTGGGGTATTTTCCTTCTGCTGAAACAAAACAAAGAAAAAAGACTATGACTAAACAATCTTTAAAATTCAACAATGTTCAAAACTTTGTAATGATGGACTGTTAGTGAGATTGGCGTGTATCGAGCAACACCAAATATAATGTAAAAATATCGGCAACCTGCAGGTCAGGTAATTATCTACCCTTGTTGAAGGTCAAGGACTTTTTGTATGGAATAACGCAGGATGTTGTTCCAAACCGTAATTTTGAAAGGTTGCTGTGATCTGTATAAGCAAGTGGTCATCATTAATTAATTCACGATACAAAACGTTCAGATCGTTATGGGCGCGTGCGGATATCAAGGGATTTCATATTTTATTTAGCGAAAATTGGAGAGACCATGAATAATCATGTGACTTCTGACTAGTCAGGCAGAACGAATTGTGTTTAAAATTGTGAGCTTCATTTAAGCATTCGTTTGAACCCGCGTATTGTAAATAAGACGACGAATCAATTTATTCTCTCAAAAGGGGAGATAATTACTGAAACCTGTTCATATGCCCCCCCAAAAAACTGCGTCTAAATATCGACAAATATTACATAAAATACAAAAATACAAATGGGGTTGTGAGATTGTTTTAACTGATGTGCTAATTGTATAAAAACATTTGATGAATCAGGAATAGTTGCCAGTTGTCTGATTCTGACATGCAGATCTATTTGGCCATAAATGGTGTACGATAACAGCGTAAATATTTACGTCGATTTTAGGGACACCATTTTAAATTCATAAAAGCTGCGCAATTCGGTCATGACACATGATGAAGTGTTTGAAAACGGAACATCAAAGTAAACGATCAAAAAGGACTTGATATGTAAAATTCTGAAAAGTAATTAATATTTCAAATGATATAAACTTACAACCATAACAAAGTCCTGGTTTATTGCTGATGTAAACTCGATGACAATCGGCAAAATAAGCGGAAACAATTAAATAAAGAAATCGATTATAAAAATTGGTTAAAATCCAAAATGCTTTGAAATAAAAAACAGAACAAAGCTCTAACAACTTCAAAGATTAAAAAAAAAACTGTACAGATTTTGATAGAAGCTATAGCGAACCAAAATTTTATGTGAAGGTCTTCAAACTGCAAAAGTATACAAAAAAGTCGCACCAATTTGATAAATGTTAGCTCTTGAGGGCACATGCAGGGTTAAGTAAAAAAAAAGATTTCGAAGAAACGGAGGCAGAGAATAAAACATGAAGTCAGAAAACATAGTACATAGAACACTTCACTGTAAACTATAGCTAGACTAACACGAACACTACAAAAACTAGGTTGCCGCCAGGTTTTCCGACAGGATAAGCAACTCCTGCACCAATATTGTCACCCGTCGTGTTACTACCTGTGAGTAGTCAAAGTCGTGTTAGTGTTAGTCATAAATACTTAAAATTTTAATTATGAACAAGAACAACGCTTTTTGTAATATAGTTTACGTTGTATTGATAATTCTTTACTTGCGACCATCATTTTTTATAAATGATGGAATGAAAAATAATATCAACCTGCAATTGTGGTATGTATATACATGTATGTCGTTATTGATTAACGAAATACATGGAGAGACAGATCCAGACAGATGCCAACATATAAACGTACCTAAGTGGATCTGACTTTTCGAATTGGGGACCTGCTAATACATACTCTACTCACCTCCATGCAAAACTAGTGCAAAAAGTCATTTTTGAATTTTCCAAAGGGGGGCCGGCATCCCTGGATCCGCCCCTGAGATATGATTATCAATGAACTCATATATTGACCGCGAGCCATACCACTAATAGCATATTTACACCACTTAATCCTTTCAAACAATTTTGTCATTTTTAAGTGCAGAACTTATTGGGGTACAGGTCATTAACTAATTGGTATGAGGCGTAGTCAATTGGTTAAGTCATCTGATGACTCAATTATCCTTCGACTTCCGGTTTGAGAATTGTAATTCACATCAGTGTATATAAGAAACGTTAATCAGAAACAAAAATTTCATTGACCTCACATAAAATGTTTCGATAAGGGCAAAATATTGAATTGAATGATTGATTGTTGTTTAACGTCCAGTGGCAAATATTTCATTCTCGTCCTAGACGGATTGATAATTTATACAACCCGCCCATCCAGCAGGGTTTCTACCTACAGGCGGAGAAACCGTACGGTCTATGCCTATATCCCGGCCGCCCTCGGGACGGGGGATCAAAAAAAATATTTATCAAAAACAAATATTTCCCATGACAGTCATATCAAGTTCGTTTTCCAATTCGAACAAAACAAGTAAAAGTTTATGATCTGCCCCTGATGCTGCATAATGAATTTCAGTTTATTTAGCTTAAGAGGTCTCAGAGTAGTTGATGTTTGAAGATCGGCCAATCAATGGCAGCCATTTTTCAGGGTTGTCCGAATAAAATGAAATCGTAGAACTTTATAAATCTCATTCATACTTTCTGTTTTCCAAGTAATATTTGCTAGTATGTGCCAAAATGTCCGGCTAATTAGATTCACTCAACATTCCTGTCTTTCTAATATGTATATAAACGTCAAGGGAAATAATACGTTTCGAAACCAGGAAAAGTTTTTACGTTTTACGTTACAGGAACACAATAATTCCCGGAATCTTGTAAATTGTCAAGTAAAATCCGATATTTTTTTAGCTATTGTCCCTCTGAAATTGGAGCACCTCTTTACAGCATACCAAATTACGAAAAGAAGTAAACTGAAATGGATTTTCCGCGCCATTTCATTTGCTTCATTACTGAGACAAATTCTTTACGATTTACTGCCAATAACAAGACATTGTTACCATAAATTGGACATCATTAATGTTTAAATTCTCCCCAGACTACATAGTTATCTGGTAGGTCCATGTATATCACGGTAATTGGTTGATTGTATGATTTAATGATTGAATGGTGCTTAACGTCCAGTGGCAAATATTTCATGCATATTCAGGACGAGAGAATATTAATGATGAGTGATGATGAATAAAGCCTGCTTTGTACTAGACCGACACGCCTAGCCGGATTTTCAACGTGCTAGCTCACGAACGAAACAGTCTGCAGGAAGACGTGCCACTTTACCCAGACACATTGTTCTGACTCTGGGCCGACCAGTCTTTGCTCTTACTCCTTAATGCTGCGAGTTTAGAGGAGAAACAGCAAATACCAATTTTTATGTCTTTGGTTTGACGCGGCGGGATCGAACCCACGACTTTCCGCACTCGAGGCGCACAGTAATTGGGAGAGACGCGAGACACAACCTTCGGTTACCGACTCTTGGGAGTGACAAAGAAAAAGTGATTCTGTTTTAAAATGTTAAATGCCAGTTTTAAGACATTTTACCAATCTGACCGGTTTACTTAAATTTCAAGAGATGCGAGTAAATAATTTCATCTTCCACTTCATTTACAATAAGAAAAATTTAAAAAACAAACACCATGCACACATTAATAACAAGATTTGATATCTCCCCACTGTCGTGATAACGAATCCGTTCCTATACCGGTTGTGACTAACATCGATTGTGACTATATATACATCGGCTTTGTCTACTGAGTAACACGACGGGTGTCACTAGTGGAACAGGGTTTGCTTACCCTTCTTTAGAACCTTATCTCACGTTAGTTTTTGTACGGTTCGTCTTACTCAATAGCTTTAGTTTTCAGTGTGATGTTGTGTGATCTATGTTTGTCTTCTGATTTAAAGATTTCTGTCTGCCCCTTTGGTATTCTTTTAATATTTGCCCTGTGCCTCTGAGCTTTTGAAAGATCTTGTCCGAATACTGATATATAACACGTGTTTACCTTCATAAAAAGTTGGGGATATTACATTAGGAGTTCAACTTGATAAAAATGAAGAATTAATTGCACAAACTAGGTCAATATCACGATTTGAAACAAGATATCTATTTACCTTAATAGAAAATAGATCACCTGTTCGTTTTACCTTGACAGAAATTAGGTTAATTTTTTAATTTAAATCTCTGCTCGTAAGACTAATCAATAGTAAGTATATATTCATGTGTATATATCGTACAATATAATATGAATTAATAATTAATAAACCTATGAAAATCGGTCTCCAACGTGTAAAACCAATCAGTGTTTATATACGGAAAAGCTGCACAACAGACGATTGTACAAATTATGTCCAAAAGCTAGAACTAAATTAAAAATAGTTATTTTCAAGGAATAAATGTTGAACAAACTGAAGGAATTCTTATATTCATGCAACAGTTATCATGTTAAATCATGAAATTGTTTTGTTTACAAACATTGTGTAGTGACACGTGTTCATACGTAATTTTCAAGGCCACATGCATAAAAATAAACTTACCACACTCATTTTTCGAATGCCGTAATTTCCCCCGAAGTCTTGTATTTATTTCATATCGTATATAAAGCACGTGGATAAACACAAATATGACATGGAAGTCGATCGGTTTTAAATAATTTTATCAATCATTTTGCGTAACGCCATGTTGAAATTTACAATGCACACACACCAAATCCACTCTAACAACAACTAACTATCTGTATTTGTTCCGGTTTACTTTTAAATATGTTTACTTGTCTGGCTTCGAGCGAATTCGTTGTGCACACTGATTAGAATCACGTCTGATAGCGGATCAATACTGTCACCATGTGATAATTGTTGAAATGACAATACGTTCTAGTTTTTCTGAATTTATGTTTAATTTATTTCATTCATTTAAATAATTATTTTTATAAATTTATGAATTATTCAGTTTTTCAATTTAAAAAATGATCAATTTCTTAAATTTAATTTTTTTTCGTTTTTTACTTTATTATATTTATTATCTTTAATTTTTTTTCAATTGAAACCTATTTCAACTGTTCATTAATTTTTATTTATTATATTTATCATATATGCTTTCAATTTGAAACCAATTAATTTGATGCAAGCAAATTCGTTTTCAAAGTACAAGTTTTTAAGAAAATGGACCATCAGACCTCAAGTTTTCTTAAATATTTTATTGGCTATATTATAATGATACCTGTGGCGATTTGAAAAAATTTTCTGTCATAAGTTTATGATCTTATTTTTTTTAAAATCCCATAATATTAACGGTATAATATTAACGGTGTACTTGTAGTCATCAATTTTTTGACAGCCTACACCTCCCCTTCACGCTCCGCCCCTCAGACATAAAATGATTTTTGATGATATATCATCAAATTTACAAGGATAAAATCTTATTTGTTTGTGTTTTTAAGGAAATTATAATGATGCTTTATTAACTTATTTAATTTATTTACTTAACATACATAGGGTTCTCCAGAGGGCGATCGAGGTATAGAAATAGACCGATCGGTTTCTCCGCCTGCAGGTAAAACTCCTGCTATAAAGTGCCCCATTAGTTGGGCGGCATACTTGACCACCTGAGTGTAGCCGGGGTTAAAAAAGTCTACTCAATTTCTCCACCAGGGGCGTCCGTTTCTTAAAATTGTGCAGGATATATAAATTTTCAACCCGTCTCGGAACGGAGCGTTAGTTACCAATATATGGCCAGTGTTGGGAGAATGACAAGCTCTAAGCACGTTAAATATCCCTTTTGCAACAGCTCGTACTTAGTGGTATTTGGTGGCCATTTTCGTAGGCTAAATTCCCCGGTTCGATACCCAAAATGTCTCAATTTGGCATCCTGTTGCTAAAAAATTCACTTGCCTTTAACTCTAGTTAACCCCCTTTATAAGTTACTGTTTTTCATCGTCATGAATATGCATGAAATGCATGTCGTTGAACGACTATCAACCAATATATGTAAGCGTACTTCTATTCCGGCTTTCAGTACCTGTATGGTATTTCCCTATGTGCATTGAGAGTGCTTATTCCACTAGGGTTTGATGTATTTATGCAGGGGCGGGTCGAGGATTAAAGGAGACCTTCATTATTTGGGTCTCCACAAATTAAAGGAAAATCATACGATGTCTTTATGTTTTTCCGTTAAAGGGAGAGAATGTCTCCTTAGCTCCGTTGGATTCACGACTGGTATGTGGGTATACCCTTTACACTAGGCCAAAACCCAGAGGTTTATTATATGTATTAATATAGTCGGTTTTATGTTGGCTAGTATACTATTAACCACGTACATTCAACAGTAGCGGACCCCTAGATGTACATAATCTGTCGTAAATAGGAATAGAGTTCATTCTATATCTAGCTGAAACTTCAATAGCCTGTGTGATCCATGGCCTTGTTTTCGAATTTTGAGGCCAGTAATCGGAGTATAATGGATGTATGAGAATACAGTCTGGGCAGGCCGAGACCGAAAGTTCAACTTATAAATGGGACAAGTGTGGACACATATGTCTCGCCTGCAATATTGACCTTTCTGATCAACACACTTGGACCGAGGGAAAACAATAAGTTGAGTTGATATTCAGAAATCATACACACCGAATAATCAGATCAACGACCGACACTAAGCCATTATAAAACCATTATAAAACAAAACCATTATAAAATTGTGTATCATGTGAAGCAGCAGAGAAAAGAACCTTAGCACATGAGTGGCCATAGTCGCTGGACCGTAAAATAAGGCTAAGGACACATTGCATATGCATGGTAGAACATGCACATTTAAAGAATAACAAGCACATAAGAAATCGTTGCTTTATTTCATACAGTAACTAAAAATCTGACATAATCATACAATATTTTCGACAGTCGCTAGACCTTAAATCGGCGACAAGAAACCATGGCAGACTGACATGTACACCTAAGGATGGATAACCAACCAAATATTGTTGGTATATCGTTTGCAATTTCAAACCGACCTAAGCATGAAATGTGATGAACAACGACATTAAGGCCAAGGACACTTGACATTTAGCGGACTGATATATACAACAAAGAATGAGTAACCACACCAAATATTTAGAAATAGAAGATGTGGCATGATTGTCCATGAGAAAGCCACCCACCAAGTGACAGTAGAATTTTAAATTCTACAGGTCCCATTATGAACTTCAACAATGAACCAGAGTCCATACCATAACGGAAGCTGTAAAAGGCCCCGAAATGCAAATTGTGAAACTATACAT
>JAULBM010000009.1:214323-232651 GCA_032357055.1 Geukensia granosissima
CCACCAGTAAAACTGACCGCCGCGATATGACTGAAATATTGTTGAAAGTGGCGTTAAATCCCATTCAAACAAACAAACAAACAAACATTATTTATATGTTGGCAAAATTATGTCTGTTGAATGCAGAAAGGTAGTGGACCTCCATTTCATATCATATACATGTAAACTCTAGTTCTCTTCTGTTTATTATGGTCTTGGGATCAGAGAAAAATTGGCTCTTGGATATTTCTGAATTTTTTGTTTATTTTACAGCAATGTTGTAGAGAAATGTGTGTCACATTCTTCCAGAGCTGAGAAGGCTGTGTTGATAGAGGAAGTCTGTTCTCTGAATGATGGGTGAGTAAGGGCTTTCAGCTCACCTGACCTGCAGGCCATGTGAGCTTTTGTCATCAATTGTTGTTCATCAGCCACCTCGCCACCATTCACATTTTAATCTACTCCTCAAAAAGCACTGGGCTAATCTGAACCAATCCTTGATGAATGGCTTGATGGTCTTCTTTCAGAATTATACCCATGGTAGCGATCAGCCAACTAACATGGCTGCTGTTACTAAAAAAGTAGGGAGGGGGATTGGTTTCTAAAAAATCCCTTTCCAATACTGTCAAGCCAATTATAGGACCCTATGAGAAATCAACAAGTTTCACCCAAGCGCATTATCAACACCTATCATGTGATCAGTGGTTTGTTTTAATTAATATTGCACTATAACCAGTCGAAACACTGAATAGCTCCATTTAAAATACTCCCAATGTGAAACTGCAAATGAAATTAGAGAAATGACTTTCCACTTAAATGATTATTTTGTATTGTAGACCTCACAGTGCCTTGTACACCATGATGAAAGACCAGTTTGCCAACTATGTAGTTCAGAAGATGATTGACGTGGCAGAGCCGCAACAGCGAAAAATCCTCATGCACAAGATCCGACCACACATTTCCACTTTACGAAAGTACACATATGGAAAACATATCTTGGCTAAGCTGGAAAAATTCTTTATGAAGAACAGTTCGGATCTGGGACCCATTGGAATGCCACCAAATGGTACACTTCAGTGACTAAACGTGGCTTCAGATTCTGGTCAGGGTGACTGGAGTTTACAATTTTAATGTAATCAGATGGCAGTTCTTTTTGAATGGTGGTGACTGTTGTATCGAGCAGAATTTTGGAAGCAAATTTTTGCTACTTTTTGGTAGTTTCTTGTATTTTTCTTATTGTTCATGTCTTTTTGAGACAATTTTTTGTTGATTACTCCTGATTTTGTTGTTTTTGTTGATGATTTTCCTTTTTTGAATTGCATTTATGGTTTTAAGTTTTGTATCATAGACAGATTTGTAATCCTTTTGTTTTTTTCTCCTTAGTTATTTTTCAGAATTATGAAGTGCATGTAATAAATATTTCTGGAAATTTTTACAAGTGAAGGATTTGCATGTTTTTGAGGTGTTCAAGAGTAGTATTTTAGATAGTGAATGTGACAAAAGGATGGCATTCAAGGGGAAAAGAGATGTACAAAGAAACAAGACAAGATTTTTTATGTGATGAAATGTTAAAAAAAATCTAGAGAAATCTGTTGTGAATGAATTATTCTATTTTTATGATGTCGAAAAAATCCAGAAAGAAATTAACTGATAGGAATTCAGTTGCAATAGCATTTAAAAAAAGAAAACGAAATGGTGTGTGTAACATCTCTTTTATACATACATTTATACATACAAGTTTTTTTTTCTGAAATATTATTAACAGTCATAAGACATGACCATTGAAAAAGAAAAATTAATGAAAGCAGTAGCATTTGAAAGGTCTGATATATAAAGTATACATGACCTACTTGATACAGATATAACTTTGAATTGGATATTTCTTGGTGGCCTAAAAAATTCTGTGGCGAGATAAAAAAGAATTTATTTGATGTTGTAAATAGTCCATTAAGATTTTAAACTAGTCTGATCTCTAAACTCAATCAAATAAGTTAATGTCATTCAAAAATAATTCATGGGAAGGTTGTTTTTTTCTATTTCAAAGTTTTAAAAGGCAGATTATTGAAATGATGAATCAATAGTAAATAAATGTGCATGATATTTTTACCACAGATCTACCTTATTTTATATTTCCTTCTTTTAGTATGAAGATGCACTAATCTTATTGAATATGCAGATGTGAAAAATATTAAGGACTAGGGGCAAAATTTTCACATTAAACTAATATTAAGGACTAGAGGAAAAGGTTTCACATTTTTTAGTTTTCAAGGCACGCTTTTACTTCCTTCAGAGATGTATTTGTTGTAGGCAATAAGAAAAACAATACTGTTTACTCTTTGACGGTCCAGGTGTCTTTAATATCCTTTTTGATGCATCTAAATATAGTTTCCAATTTCCTCTATTCCTTGTATTAAGCGCCCCTTGCAAACTGCCAGTATTGTAAGATGATGAACAGAAAATTCTTTGAGAAAAAAGAAATTTGATATCAAGAGACATTGAATGTAGAAAAAGAAATTTTTCAATTTTTTAGCGATTTTAAACTACGGAAACAAACAATACATTGAAGTGCACTTGAATGAAATCTGGATATTGTAGATGATAATAAGCACACCATGGTTATTTTTTTTTTTTTGGTGCCCTGTATCAGTGGTTTTCCAATGCTTATTTTGGGGCCAAATATGGGCCCCTATCCCAATGCTAAAAGATTAGAAAATTTCCCAATTTCAATTATGATTTTCCCAATTATTCTAGCTGAAATCAAATTTCCCTCTCTTGTCAACCTGATTTGCTTAAAAGAGGCTCTGCCTGCAGATACACGTGAGAAAAATATTTTTCACAGATATGGAAAATGAATATTTCAGAGTAGATTGATGTTTAGACAATTACAAAAAATTTGAGTTGACAGATTCCTGAAATAGTATTTTGATTCCCAATTCAAATATGTAACGAACAGTTTTCCCAATTCAAAAGGACCAGGGCACTTGTTGTAAAAGGGAAGGAAAATCACTGCGGGTGTTTAATACTTGGAACATGGTAATAAACTCAAGTGGCAAATTTCTTCTCTATGGAATGATCAACCTCAATCCATTTTACATTTTGTTAGTGCTAAAGTTATTTTTAAATGACATTTTATAGAATACATTATGTAGATATATACATGTGTCAACAGTGTTTTATTCTTTTGTATTTCAAAGGAAGTAGTATAAAATACTACGTAGTAAAAAATATGTACATGAAATTTTTGATATTCTAGACAGGCACTGTATAAAAAGTATATACTGTACAAAATTTTTGTATTGAAAAATAAGATACTTAAGTCTTTCAGTTGTGATCTTGTATAGGTATGTAAATAAACACAAACAGGTATCATGTAAATTCTAGTACAAATGTATTATAAAGGTAAACAAATGTACATTAAAAGAGTTGTTTTGTAAACATTTTGAAATATGAAAATTATAGAAAAGTGCAATGTTTCCATGTAAATATGTACCATTTTTGATTAAGCAGCATTCATTCCAGATTGCAAATGTGATAGTCAGAGGGTTTCTCCAAGTTTGTTAGTTAATTTCATTAGTGTGGAATGTCCTTGAACAAGAATTTTAGAAAGTAAGTTCATTTCTTGCATACACAATTTTTTATTTGGAGTGAATATGAGCTTTTCACAAGGAGAGGTTTGAAGTTTTGTCCATTCAAACCCATGAAGAAATATATAATGGAATTTTACACATTGTTAAAGAAATTATGACAAAAGAAATGGGGGGTCAATGGGCAAAATCTAGTAATGCTTTAAAAAAGTTAAAACTAGAGGAATTACAGATTCTGACAACACATGAGTAGCAAACATCCTTAAACATATTAATTACCTAGGTTTGACAAATAGGGAAGCAAAACATTTGCCACCTTTTTGAAAAAGAAAAATATCAGTAGTGAACAAACAGTAATGAAAGCTTTAAATTGCTTGAATGACTATGAAAATGCATGCCACAGGGGAGATTATCATTAAGTTAGAAAACATTTGGCCTTTTCAACAGAAGACAGAAATGGCCGAGTGTTGTGACAGTTCAGATCATCATAAAGGCGATATGCTGACTTAAATTAACCCGTGCACATCTACAAGGACCAGACTTGGAGAAAATCTGGAATAACTCTTTAAATTGACCTTTTTTGGAAGGGGAGACAACAAACTTTGCATCCTCACTAACAAAAAACATACACGTCTATTAATAGACAACAGATACATATGTATCTTTCATGTATGTACCATTACCAGCATACAAAAAATAATGTATTTCCCCTGCCTGGAGAAGGTCAGCTTAAATGGAATAGTCCTCGAACACTATTGCAAAATTGCAACATTTCCTCAAATTTTTTTGAGAAAGTATATTGAATATTTTGTACAAAAGAGATTTTATATACCAAAACTGTAAATTCAGACTTCTGTACATATTCAAAGTGCCTCACATTGAAAATAGTATTCTCATTTATTTTAAGTTCTGTTCTTTTTTTCATGAAAGTGTAAAATAGAACCAACTCTGTTATTAATCAGTAAGTTATGTAAATTTTGTAAATGCATCTTCCTAAGAACTAGTAGTTAATATCTTTTAGAATTTCCCATACAGTATTGGACATACAAATGTTTAACAAAGTTGTTTCTTTAATTAAGTTGATTTTTCTATCACCTCAACTTTATAATAATCTAAATAAACTTTATATATGTTTATGAAATAAAATTGAAATTTAATATAAAAAAAAACATTGAGACTTAAAAATGAACAAACATTTTCTCTTTTTTAACTACAGTCACTATAAATGTTTCTTTCAATTGATTGAACTTCCATCTGCATTAGGGACATGCTGTATTCTTCATATTAAGCAGCCCTGCTGCTCTGAGTCCCCCCTCTTTTTTGATTGGAATTGTTCATAGGTGTCTAAAATTCCTTTAATTACAAAGCTTTTCAAGATCAAAGAACAGAAAATTCTTTAAGAAATACTAGTTTTAAATAGAGATTTAATATAAAGGAGGGAAACTTGAATTCTTCATTTTGAGCTAACTATGGACACACAACATTTTTGGAACTGATCCAATAGAATGTTTGGTTTTGCAGATTCTAAAAGGCACCCCCCCCCATTTTTGAATTTTAAAATTTGTTGGATACCTAATACAGTGCTATTAAAAAAGAATTTCTTAATGTTTTTTTTTAATTTATGATGCAACATTATAGAAGAAAAATATGAATCTCTGTATTAAAGTCACTGTGTGGGAAGTTTTAAAATGTCCTTCTTCACTTTAACCGAGTATATAAATTGTAAGAATAATCAATGTACATGAAAGATTTTTAATGGTGCTATCAGGGTCTTCATTTTAAAAATTAACATTGTAGTGGCAATCATATTCTATTTATAAAGTCAGAATAAGTTAATTGAAGTTAAGGGGTAAATTTAAGGTAGTAGACCTGGGTTGAGGGAGATAACTCTTGAAATCAGTAATATGTTTATATTATTTTGTTACATAAACAGTTCTTTAAGCATTCAATTGATACAGATCAAAATTAATCTTTGTTCATAACATGCTTACATTAGATATATAAAAATGGTTGACATAAACATACCTAAGATTTTCAAAAGTTATGTACCTTTACATAGGTCTACTCCCTTAACATTAAGGTTGATTCAAATTTGTCATTTCTTCCTGTCTACCTAGGCAACAGATTGTAGTATTACAATTCTTCTGACATACCTTATGTATGTAAATTGCAAATTTTATCCTTAAATGTTTAATTCAGAAGTGATTGTTTAATATCTACAAGAAGTTGTTTGCATCTTTTGCTCTTTGATTATGTAGATCAAGAATTTGTCATATTCCATGCCTTGTATATAAAAGGCATTGTTAAATATAAACAGTGTGATTGTCAGATTTTCCTTTTGAATGTAAACAGATTTTTTTAAGCAACATATTGATGATATGAATTATTTCTGATAACCAACTCCTTTAAATTTTAAATTGAAAGCATTGTATATACACATACACAAACCTGATTTAGATATTCATCAATAGCAGACATGCTTATGTACAAATTTTGTTTGATTCAGGTCATAACTAACAAACCCACCGGTGTTGATACATGTATGAAAACATTAAATACATTTAGGTTTAAACCATTTAAATTTTAAGGGTCTAATAACTTTTTAGTATGGTCGGACGGCAAATTAAACATTCCTGTTTGTCTAAATATATCAATTAATAAGCAGACATGATTTTTTGAAGTAAATTAATGAAGTGACACTTCAGATCTATATTACTGATACAAATAAAAGTAATCATTGCAGAGATGTGATTCATCTAAGGATTTGCCAGTTTCTGCAGGTTGAATCCTGTCCAAATTCTTTTTCGTATGTTTTATACTTCTGGCAGGGAATTTCCTTTAAAATCCGTCATGAAAAGTTGCCCAAAACAAGATGTTATTCTCGGTTTGTGACGGCTTAAAACAATCCTTTGTGAGTCGAGTTCAATTTTATTTAGATTTCAATACAAGAAAAATATTCCCTCAAAATTGTACAGAATTTTTTTTTTTGAATTGAGCATTCCAGGGTAAAAAAAAATTGTACAGCTAACTTGTAGTAGCATTTGTCTTTATTTTGCTAAACGATGCATATACTTCATCTCTGACTTCACTTGGCATAATGAAATCTAGGGCAGTAAGGGGACGGGGTCATTTCGATTAGATGAGTTGGGATTGTAATATAGAGCACAAACATTTTTGTCAGTTAAAAAACATTGGTTTGCCCATTGTACAAATTACTTTGCCTCAGCCTTGTATAAAGTCACCAAGAGTGCTAAAATATGTGATAAATCTTTGTATAGAGTTGTATAGGAGTGTTACTCACGGCTGTCGTAAGTTAGCAGTATTTTTTCTTGCATTTTTATTAAAATGAAAATCACATTCAGTTAAGACTCATATGTACAGTAAAACTCATGTGAACAAATTTAGGACCAGAATGTATTATAAAGTATTGAAAATATATTAAGAAGTTTGTACAAATCTGTATTTAGTTCTTTTCTGTATATTTAGTTAACAAGCTTGTTAATTGCATCAAGAGTTTGTTGTGCACATTTGTAGATTTGGACAAGGATATTTTGCAAATCTCTCATTAATTTAAATAAGGATATTTGCTATTCCATTTGATAATAACAATATTTCCTCATTGGTGTGAAAGTTTTTAATAACTTGATTTTCTGACAAGAAGTGGTTTCTCTTGATTTTCAATAGTTTAGGTCCCTGTCTATTGAAACTTGTGATAATTAATGAGGATTTCATAATAACAAAATAATAATAAAAATCATAAGGATTTGGAAGGATAATTTTGTGGTCACTTGGGAGAATATATCAATGATGTGAAATAAAAGAAACCAGCAAACTTCATGAATTGGTAATTAAAATACACAGACTGTCAGAATATGATGAGCAAAGATTCTTAAAGCCAAAAGGCTTCTGGAAGGTGTTCATCCACAAAATTAACATTGAAGAGATTTTCCCCCGGATTACTTAGTGAAGTCTACCATAATTTCATCATTTAATTGAGAGAATTGCAGATGGAAAAGTTTAGAATCTTGTTTTTTTAATAGTGTTGTATGCTTTAATTGTTCGAAATACTGGAAAATATTTGTCTATCAAAAACAACCATAATATGCTTGATGGTAAAATTCTATAAAAGAAAAATTTTCCCCACCCTTTTTGCAGAATAAATAGATTTGCATGTTGTTATGAAAGTGTATTATATTTTTGTTGTAAAATCTTAGAAATCATGTTTGACATTGCATTGAAAGTAGAATCTGTTATACTGAGTATTTAACGTGATATACCTTAGTTAATGGAGATAACTGTCAGTACTATGTTTATAATATTCTGTTACATCACAGGCTCTCAAAGCCTTCAATGACACAGATCAATCTGTGTTTATTAAAAGCTTAAATTAGAAATGGTTGACCACACCTACCAAAGATTCATAAGGATTGTGTCCCTTAACTTGCATCTACCCCCTTAAATGAAACATGGCAGCAAAAACTGTGCACTTGATCTCACTTTAAATGTGTGCACAAGTACCGATCTTTGTTGTGAACATTCTTTTTGGATAGGTAATTTTTGAGATCACTAATTAATGGTAAAGGTAGCTTTTATATTTCAGTCAGTGGTCTGAAATGAATTTCCATTCAGTTGTTAATCTATCCATGTTGAAGCTCTTAATTTCTGTAGATTAACCTTTACAGGGATGTGATTTTAACATGGCTGGAACCTATCCAAGGTTGTTTTTGCATTTTATATTATACTTCCTTTAAAGCAGTTCCATGTCCAATTAACATCAAAGCCTTTGAAGGTTATTTTGAAAATGTGATACCAGTAGTATTGGACATATTCCTACTATAACCTTTTGATGACAAATTTATTTAAAATGTCTGAACATAGCAAGATAAATAGAGTGAAAGAAAAACACTTTGAGAAAACAATTCCTGTAGCTATTGGCCAATGCCAAATGATTACAGTTTGAAAATTAAACAAGTTTCAGTATAGAAGGTTCGACTTTCCATGCAATTGTATATTATTCATGTTTGTACTTTTTGTCAAATCATCATCATTTCTATAGAATTGTGTACAGTTCACTGAACTTATGGGTCCAATAATTTAGGATGTATATGGAGTGTTCTATATATTGTACAGTAGAAATGTAGTATTTTATGATGTATATTTTTCATGAGCATTCTTATTATATCTGCTTATTTTTTTCTTCTTTCTTAAGGGTTGTATGTTTTTCATTTTTAATTACTTGGGTAAAAAATAGGGGACACCAACTACAGTAATATTTTCATGGTATGTAATTTGAAAATTGATAACAAATCTTATGATATCCGATATTTTATTGTAACAAGGAAATCAGATGGATGTTTAAATCATTGTTGGGGATTTTATTTTTTACTTGAATCAAGTTGAATTGATAATTATATTTTCATACACTTGAATCAAGTTAATTTGACCATAAATTTTTATCCACTCGAAACAAAAGAACTAAAGGGTTAAATAAAATGTGTCTCGAATTGCAGTTAAACAGTCAGCTTTACCTCCATATATGGACGGACAAATTTTTCCTAACTTCTGAGATTTATCTTTGCATAAAAATTTAACAATATTAAGATTTAAAAATAATCCAATTGTTTTTTCCTTTTTCTTAACATCATATTATTTGCAAATTAAGGCAGTGAAGGTGGCTATTTTAATTGGTTCCTGAAGATCTCTCATAGTAAAACTGAAATTTTCATTGATATTTTTGATCAATTTCCATTAAGTCATTCTGAAATGCTGTAGATGAAGTCATTCTGAAATGCTGTAGAATCAGGGGTAATTTCTTTGTACTTTGCTTATCAGGGTAGATGCAGACATATAGTGTATATTCAGCTTTTACTGTACAGCTCATTGCAATGTATAGCACAGTATATTTTGTATTGTAAAGAAAGTAGTAGTCAGAGTTATATATATATGTTCATATGTCAACATACCTGTACATTTAGTGAAGCGGAACAACTTTGTCAGTGCTTTCAATTTTGTTTATATTGTATATGAATCCATGGGGAGAAACCGGGCGTTTACCCATTTTGTACATTGTACAGATTTTGTAGATTGTGTAAAGATCTTCATTGTGCTTCCTTTCAAAACAAGTATACATAACAGTAACATAATTTCATTGTAGATAGTCTTCAAGTGATGCCATTTTTCTACTGTATATTTCTTCTGTTGCAGAACAGAATTTGAATGTGATTGCCAAAATAAAAATTTGCATTTTCGTGACTTTCAAATGTTGGCAGCTGTCGTGCTGCTACTCCTGCAGTTTGCCACCTTTTTTTGCAAAATTTTAGGTAAAAATGCATTTCATCTTTGCTGTCAACTTCAAATGATTTGGGGGGGGGAGGGGGGGGGGTGGCCTTGTGGTCTAGGTAGTTCATTTAAACTTACCTCTACAGATCACTGTAGCCTTTAATCTATACAGCGCGAGTTCGAGGCTGACTTGGTACCATACAAAAAAGGGTTTTGTTTTACATGCATCATACCTGATAAGGTTTGTCATTAACCTGCCAAAGGTTGGTGGAAATACTGTTGAAAGTGGCGTTAAACCACAATAAAAAAAAATATGATTTAAACTGTTCTCTAAAAACCTGATATACAACATTATCAATCTTGCTAAAATATGTTCGTGTCTATGCTGTAGACATATTTCAAGGAGTAACTAAAATTTAATAGTATTCCCTGTGAAAATGTGTGAAAGACAGCAATCCTCTATGATAAGGTCAGAGGATGAATTAAAACACATTGGTCATCATCAAAAATTGTTCTCTTGGTTTTTCTTAAGAAATATAAAACAGGAAATCATGGGTGAAAGTTCTCCGTTTTTTGATGGATTTCCGTTTTTTAGCCAAGGTTCTGGGTCATTTTTGAGATCAGTGTAAATCAGAGGAGTTTTTTTAGGGGGGATTAGCTCCATATTTTTCACAGAAAATAACTTGTGCCAATATTCTGAAGGCAATATTTTGTTATCAAGGTAGTTTTATTTCGTCAGGAACAAACACACCAAAAATATCAGGCTTAAAAGTCCCGAAAATCATCGTAATTTGTTTGTTTATATATAACGACATGCGACATTTCCATAACGGGTGAAGGGAGGTAACTCCAATTGAGTTTGCGACATGCCGTAAATTGTCAATCTAAGCTCAAAAGGAGGAAATAAATGAAAATCATAAAAGAACTCCTTAAAAAAGTGCATTTCTGGTAAGTTTAACTAGGTATTGAATGTACCACCAAATGGGTTCAGAATGCAGGAGGAGGCGTCTAATTTTTCAACATTTTCTGAGGGGCACCAAACCCCCCCCCCCACGGGAAAGAAATTTTTTACACAAAGAATTTGGGCTTGCATAACCTCTCATCAAAAGCTAGCACTGCTGCTATAAAATAATTGCGACACTAAAGATCTTAATTAAAGCAGTGGGATGTTTGATGGTAATGAGACCAAATATTTTATGTTATACAAAAAAGAAATATTAAAAAAGTAATGTAAAAATTTTGCTTTAGTTCGTAATTGATTTCTAAGCAGCATATTTCTTAGTTTTATTCCTGCTGGTACAAAGTAAAAAATAAACACTGTTGTATTTAAAATGTCCTTTCTTAAAATTGTACAAAGGGGTAACAGAAAGATATTTTGTATGCAAATGATGAATTATCTGCCTTCCTTTTTCCATATGATAACGGCCAGCAATGGATTTCTCAAAGAGTCGTAATTTTGAAATTGACCGCTAGTGTGCGACATAACAGTCAAAATAATAATGTGACTTAAGAACTTGCAATCAATTGTAGACTTACGATTCTTTTATGAAATCCATCAATGATAATCAGAGATGTTTCTTTATGAGATGTATTTCATTCTGATCAGCTGTGTACAGATAACTGTTTTGTATGCTTGTTTTGAAAGTTAAGTTGTGGCTCATGCTTTTTGTCTGTAAATGATGTACAGAGAAATCATGAAAACTCATGAATTTTCATCATCTACTAAAACCTTGTGTTTTGCAATTAAATGAATAAAAAAGTCTAAATTAACTGATTTGTTGTCTTGTGGCCTTTTAAAATGCAATATATACCCAGAGCGTATTGCAGGATACATTCAACCCAAGCAGATAAAAAATACTCAGCAAAAACAGCTACTACAGCAATGTTAATAGTGGAAATTGTTATGGATTTGCTTTTCGTGTCGCCTGTGACTTTTATAGTCATGGATGCTAGACAGATATCACTCCCTGGCAGCAGCATAAACATTTTATCTCTGAAAATTGTTTGACGCAGATTAAGCAAATTTGTTATGTTGATAGTTGATGATACTTGTCGTACATCATTTGGCCATGACCTTATTTTCATGGTTCAATTACTTAAAAAAAAAACATTTTGGTTACCTCTTGCCCGTCTGCTATATTTAAATCTTTTTTGGCCGCATTAAGTTTCTTTGAATCATTTATCCACATCTTTTAGTCCCATTATAAACAGGGTAGGGGATACAGTGTTACCAATGTCCATCATTTAAGATTTTTTTCTGCCAGTTGTCCATTTCTCGGAAACAATAAATATAGACAAGAACTCTGAAAACATTAGGGGGATACCATTTTACTGGTATTGGTGAATGCAGAGTTGTCAACTAATGTGGAAATTCTAAATTTTTTGGTGTGTGTTCTGAGTTGCTTACCATTCTTTCCGGAGCACCTGAACTCATCCTGGTTTTTGTAGGGTTCGTGTTACTCCAGATATCGTTTTCAGTGTAGTTTTGTGTGTTCTGTTTGTCTTTCGTTTCATTTTGTTGGCCATGGTCTTGTCAGTCTTCCGTCTTAACGATTTCTGTCTGCCCCTTTGGTATCTTCGAATACCTTTTGCACCTGAACTCGCTCAAAATTTTGCAGGTTTCGTGTCACTAGCTTTAGTTTACAGTGTAGTGCTGTGATAAACTTAATGAATTACAGACTGCTCAGGTTGAAGATAAATCGTTAGACAAGATGAGACAGTTTGAACCGATACAGTAAACAGAACATCTTACTTTAACGTGAAATCTAATGTACTGTATAGAGTATTTTGGCACCAAATAAAGAAATAGATTAAATTATTTTGCCACGTAAGTACAGAAAGACAGTCTTAGAATTGGTCCATGATAAACCATTAGCTTGGCATTATTGTTGGCCAGGTACCGTAAAAAAAGTCATTTACGCGGGAGTTAATTTTCGCGATTTTGAAAGGCAAAAATTTGGAAATCATTTTTGCGGGTTTTATTCAGCGTTCTGAAGATTGGTGTCAAATGATTTCCAGAGTATGCGTTTCATGAATAAAATTTTCAAAATGTTAAGGTCAAATGTCATACCCTATTAGATACTTGTTGCTCTGTAATGTTGAACTTAACTGAATACAGCCTTTTACTTTTAAAAGATAAAACAAACATGCAATCAAAATAAATCAAATGTATCGTTTAATCCATTCAAAATAACAAGTTTGTTTATTTTGCTCGAGACATAATTTGCAAGCGGAAGTTCGTCTTCAAAGAAGTCATCTAAGACGACCCTAAACCCACTGCGGACAATTTCCGGATGTTTGAGGAACATTTAACTAGCCATTTTGCGCAGAGTGGTTTCAGTCATACAGTTGATAAGTCAACTGTATTGACAATCTCGTTCTCCAACGTGTTTCTGTCAGTGTCTTATGTTATACAATTTCGTCAGAATACTTATGTTCAAACAAACTACGCATATAGGGTTTTACTGCTTATTGCACGACTACGTTCATAGGTTGTAATTTGTCAGTACAGCACGATCATCAGAAATTTCGAGGAATTTATTTTTGCGACTCTAATCGGTCCGCGTTTTAACCAAAAATTAAACCACTGCGAAATACCCGCTATACGTTATTTTTGAGGATGTATTAGTTTTATTGTAAATCTTGTACAGTTTGTCATTTAAGCAGTTTTAAAGGTAAGTCACCAAACGTTCCATTGGTGAGTAAAACACCCATAAATTTACCTTTCCAGGGGTATAGCAGCACATTTTTTTTCGACCACTGCCAGTTACAGACAGTAAAAACCGGTTTATTGAAGAGATTGTAGATTGTGGAACTCGTTATCCAGAAGCCGTTGCTTTAAGGCATCAAGATGAAGAAACTGTTGTGAAGTCTTTGGTGAGTGTATTTTCAAGGGGAGTATTCCCAGAGGATATTTTGTCCGGTCTATGGTCAAACTTCATGCCGTTTTTGATGAATTAGGTATGTTGATTGCTTAAATTCAATAGTTTATCACCAACAGACAAATGGTATAGGTGATAAGTTTAATGTTGTCCTTAAACGTTTAATAAAATCTTTTGCATAGAGGAAACCGAAGACCTGAGATAAGTCACAATTTTACCATTCATGATATGAAGAATAGAGATGTCATCTGTTACTTTTGGGACGAAACTCAGGGAGACCTAAGTGCCAATTCATTTGCTTCTTGTGTATTTGATTACATTGAAAGTCTTGATAATTCAATCAAGGAGATAATTATATATAGTGACGGCTGCACTTATCAAAACAGAAATGTTACATTATGTTATGCTTTACTATATACAGCATTTGTCAAAAAGATAACTATGTTTAAGAAAATACTTGAAAAAGGTCACACTCAGATGGAATGTGATAGCATTCATAGTACAACTGAGCATAGAATTCGGAATAAACCAGTGTATAGCCCTCAAGGTTACGTTGACTTCATCAAATCCGCAAGATCCGGACAGCCATACACTGTGAAGTATCTTTGGAGATTTGAAATATTACAAGTCAATCAGACCGGGTTGTAAAGTTGGTGACCCAGTAGTTACTGACATTCGAGTAATAAAATACTTACCTGATGGACTCGCAAAATATAAACTGAAATTTTAAGATGAGCACAGAGATTTTCCTAGAACAGGAAGACAGTCACAACCGTCAAAAGATGACCAAGTTGAAACTTTGTTCAATTCTCCAATTCCAATAAAAAAAAAGGAAATATCAGCATTTACAGCAGTTGAAGACTGTAATCCCAAGAGACTACCACTTTCTACGACAACCTTCCCCACCAGTAAGTGGGCCTGAGTTGTTGGTTATTGTAACAGTAACATTGTTTGAACAGTTTAGGGTAAATTTATACGTTATTACGTTATTTTGTAAAAATTGAATGGAATGTACATTTTTCTTGTTAGTACCTATTTTTTCTTTCATAATTCAGAGTTATTTTGAAGTAATGTTGTCTCTGTGGTATTGTGTTCAAACATATTTTATTTCAGGCGTACGTATATTAAAACTGAAGGTATCGTTTTAATGTTTGTTGAAATAAACATATCTATTTGAAAACTATGGTTTATTTCCATTACATGACACTGCATAATTAAACCCCCTCTCCTATGAAAAGGAGTAACTGTCTGTCCGTCTTTCCGTCCGTTCGTCTGTCCATACTATGGAAAGATTTCAGTACAGTTTTCTCAATAGCTATGGTTTATAGCTTTCTGATTTTTGACAGAATGTATATTGTTTAAAATGTAGTAAGTCATCTCAGTTCCTAAATTATAAGGTCCAAATTGTCGTAGGTCATGACTGTTAAGGTTGTGACAGGAACAGATAAATTTGAAGATATCCACAATTTTAACAATACACAATTTGCTGCTTTAAGAAAAAAGTTAGAAAAATCGTTTTTTGTATGTCCTGTAAAATTTTCAAATCTTGACTTACAACATTTTGGAAGCCCATCGACGATATATATTGTTTGCTTATCATGAGGTCCCGATTCTCGCCTTTCGAACTCGTGTATGGACGCAATCACAGGTGCAGGACGCGTAATAAAAATATACTAAATATACATGTACTACAAACACTAACAAGGTAGTGAACTGCAAAAATGCCTGAACACGACAGGGTGGTTTGTTTCGAATCCTGCGTTACAAATAAATGGTTTACTTTGCTAAAAAGCTGAATATTTATTCTTCAAAATAAGCCCCTTTGAGGTATTTTCTTTCACAAGTAAAAAAGTTATGTCCTACGGTAGCGAAATAAAATGACCGAAAATTTTGGTCGGACAAACGGGAACCTCCCGTTCCCATGATGTGGATGTGGCCTTAACCATGGCATCCTTTTACCAATAAATGTTATCGGCCTTTCCAACGAATAAATTATTCATTATTTTCATACCTGTCTAAAAACTTTGTACTTAACCTAGGACTTTGAAGAAATTCTCGTCATTATCAAGTTTCTTCTTTTGTTTCCAGTGAATTCAGCGCGAGATAAATCGTAACTTGATAAGATGAGAATTCCTTCAAAAACCACGGTATAGGACAATTTTTTTAGATAGGTATGAAAATATTGAATAATTTAGTTGTCTGAAATGGACGATAACGTTTTTGGTAAAAATATGCCGCGATTAAGGCCACAGCCATAGGAAAAGAAGGTGCCACTATTTTGTCCGACCAAAATTTTTGGTCATTTTATTTTGCTACCGTAGGACGTAACTTTTTATTTGTGAAAGGAAATACCTCGATAGGGGCTTAATTTGAAGCTTTTTGGCGAAGTAAATTATGTATTTGTATTCCTTTGCATTTTAACGCAGGATTCGAAACAAAATAATCCTGTCGTGTTCAGCCATTTTTACAGTTTACTACCATGTTGGTATGTAGTATATTTAGTATATTTTTATTACACGTTCTGCACCTGTGGACGCAATGTTAGAGGGCGCTAGCAGTGCTTCGGAAACAATGGGAGAAACATCATAATTTCCAAAACTCAGTTCTATGTTATCTCATTCAAACAAGGGCACCGTTAAAAGCTATGAATTTTGCACAATGGAATGAAAAGAAGAAGAAAAGATACAGAAAAGTTATTATGACAGAAAGGCTAGGTCGAGAGAGATAGAGGTTAGAAGAAAAAAGAAAAGTGTTAGTTCTTTAGCCGACTAGTGCAAACAAGTTAATGGTCAGTGGAAGGGTCCATATACCGTTACTGAAAAGGTAAGTTCAGTGGATTACAAAGCTCAGGCAAGAGGGAAGTACAAAGTATATCATGTCAATTATGTTGACATTTGTCATTAACGTCAAATGATCTTAAACTAGAAGGGATTTTGTTTGGCTTAGAAGTCTTACATGTCATAGGACAATGGTCAGATGAATAATGATGTCAGATTTTCATTAGCGCTTATCGCTAAGGAAACTGTGGATGATGTCAAAATATCAGGTGAGTTATCAGCAAAGACATATTTCAGATATTTCGCATGAGTACTCCGATATATTTACCGATGTTCCAAAAGGACAAATATAAGCGAATTTACAACTGATAATCATTAATAACGGAAACGTATATCTCTTTCGTCAGAGCCAGTGTAAATGACGTCTTATTTTGAACGTACATTTTTTCTAAGAAAAGATGAATTTAAAACCGGTTTAGGTTGTGTTAGAATAGGAGTTTAGCGACGGTCGACATCCTATTTCGCATACGAGCAAGAAGTTTTCTGAATGTGCGAAGCAGGGCTCTGTAATAGAAAGAATGTTATACCGTAAAAGCAATATGGATATATCTCTAATGTTAGAAATTCATAGTTGACACCGACCATGCAACACTTCAAAGGTTGAACAAGATGAAAATGAACAACAAGAGATTACTCAGGTAGAATTTTGACTCTATAGGAACTGAAGTTCAGTGTCTTATAAGCCAGGTAAGATGAATATTGTGGCAGACAAGTTGTCTAGGTCGGGCGATTAAAAAATCCCCTGGTGTTTCTGACATAAATCCTAGGAAGTTTTGTTAAACTTTCTTGGACACTGGGGATCTTCGTAGTTCAGTAAATATGGAAAAATAGACATGAGGTGTAGTTATGATGTGTTGGGTTGGACAAAATGTTTTTTTTGTCTCTTAGGTTGGGGGGATTGTGAAGATTTATAATTCCCGCATAGTTTTTTTTAAATTGGGCTATTTCATACAGTGGTCATTAGTATGACCACTTTATAGGTAAATTTATTTTTTAAAGTGGACAATCAGGCTATTTTAATACATGTAAAGGTGTGTTAGATTTAAAAAGGCAATTTATTTTTGTGGAATTTTGTCCTTGGAAATGACTGGTTAAGGATGATGTTTTCGTATTGGTGATTGAAGTCTGTCGACTATCATTTCTTTGCCTATGTTAATTTTGTTGTGATCTTTGGATAGTTCACGATATATTTGTTGTGTCGTAGTGTGGTCTGTTATTGTTTCGTTGTGCCGTTTTGGAGTTCAAATATGCAAAAACCTCCATTTTGAAAATTGCAGTATTTTACCATTTTTTTCAAAAAATTTTTAATACGCTCGATATTTAATTTCTATATGGCTATAACCTGGTATTAACGAAGCAATAGTATGTACGGGGCATCGCATGAGCAAACCATATTTTATTCATACAATGGTTTTGATAGAATTTTTCGCGAAAATATTACCCCAAACCTAATTTATTTGAAATAAGTTTCCACACAATCCATGTAGTGAAAAGGGAAAACTAAAATTTGCTTTAAATATATCAAATTGTTTCCTAATTATAAAATAAAGCATAATTTATCATGTTAACACCCTTGTCCGAATTATGGCCTTATTCTGGGAAAAAATGGTGATTACTAGATATCAGATTTCTATTATATTTCCGTTTAATCAGTTTTTGTGAAGATATAGAGGATCCTTATGGTGATTATGTCTCCCCCACTATGGTGGGGAGACATATTGTTTTTGGCCTGTCCGTGTGTCCTGCGTCCGTGTGTCCGTCACAAAGTTTG
>JAULBM010000009.1:262225-277266 GCA_032357055.1 Geukensia granosissima
CTCTTACTCCTAAATGCTGCGTGCTTAGCGGAGAAGCAGCATATACCAATTTTAATGTCTTTGGTTTGACCCAGCTAACCATTACACCACCGAGGGTAAAAAAAATCTGAAAGATTGATTGATTGAATGGTGTCCAACGGCAAATACTTTATTCATATTCAGGAAAAGTATTAATGATGAGTGATGATGAATGAGTCCTGCATTGAACTAGACCGATACACTGAGCCGGATTTTTTACGTGAGCTAGCAAAGCAGAAATACCAATTTTAATGTCTTTGGTTTGACCCGGCCAGGGATTGATCCCTAGAGGCGAGCACGCTTATGACGCTCACTAATACACCGCCGAGACATACAACGGTACCGACGTGTGTCATGTAATCAATTTTGAATTGTTATATCCATATTAACCTGTAACATCATCTGTGATACATTTTACATCGTGAAATAACGCATAAAGTGCAATAATTAATACTAAATTCTGTACAAATTGGTGCGCAATCTGAAGTATGGAAGCTGACATTTTTTCTCGGACTTCTGGGATATGTTTTGTGTATTCGGTTTGACAGTTGTCACGTGGAGGAATAACTTGACCGAATTTTTTTAGAGGCCATTCTCTTTGACAAACACTGATCGATATGATAATAAAGTTATTAAAATGACTTTTCAATATTGTTGAAAGATTGGTGCATTAAAAAAATACGCTAATCATAGAATTATGATTTAATATCATTAAATAAACTACGTGTCTAGAGGATTAACCGGCAAATTACAGCGGGAGTTTACCGTAATCTCTATAAACATCACAAGATTTGATTGACAGGTACGCTAGAAACAAAACAAGCACAAAAGACTACTTAAGTTGCAATTAAAGTATTTTATATTTGTTTCTACTTTTTAAAAATGTTCTTTTATTGAAAATTTGAATGGTAATTTAAGAATTACAGCTATCTACATCGTCTTTTTTAATGTGAAAATAATTTGGAAGTTGACCTTCACATTGGATTTTAAGTATTTACCAATAATAATACGGAGGTGTGCGATTTTCATCAAATGGATGAGACCAGAAAAAGTCATGTGGTTTTGTTGATATGCGTGAAGCTCCGCCTTCTGGTAGCACCAAAACAAACCGGCACAAAGACACCGGCATATGTTTACATTTGACAGCTGATTTTCAGTGGTGTATAATTCAATGTATATTGCATTGTGGATGTTGATTGTGAAATATTTTGATATTAGACATTTGAGGATTTGAACATAACACAATGTTAAACAATCGTAAGCTTCCAAAACGTTCTATTATTGGGACAAAAATCAGTGCGCTGTGGCAAGATGGCCGTTTCTATCCGGGGAGCATTGAAAATTATTCGGCTGACGACAGTTTTGTTTTTGGACCGTCCTATACGATTCATTTTGATGATGGATTTCGGAAAGAAGTCCGTGCAAATGAAATAATTGGACCAGGATTTCAAACCCTTTCGTCTGTGAATCTCAAACACGGCCAAAAACTTTATTTAACTTTGAATGGTCGGGAGGTCCAGGGAATTGTCGTTGACCATGATAAACTGCGTGACGTTGTCGTAATTAACGTCAAAATGCCAAATGGTGAAGACATTGATCTTGAGCGAAAAACAGACGAATTGAGACTGATTGAGAGCAGAAAATCTGCAAGGCTTGTTGACCAAGACACGGACTATTCAAAACTTGCCGACCTGTCCATTCACACGTATGAAAATAAAAGAAGTCGTACCGTATCTCATGTCATAGACGTACCGACCAAAATGTGAGTTTTCTTCTGATATTTTGAATTCCATTAAAGTTTTTTTAATGTATGTCATGTAAAGTTTTTACAGTATTACCGGTTTATGAGCTAAGAAGGAAATACGTGTTTCCCTTCTTAAAAAAATCATTCATTGAATAGACTATATAAGGTAGTAAATTATAACAACATAATTGAAATAAATTTTAACTTTTCATAAAAAATTTGAACTTCTACAGTTATAAAAGAAATGTTTAAGACTGGAAAATTCGTATGACGTACAATGTTCGTCATCAAATTTATGAATATACATGTAGCCAAATTAGTTGTGAACTTTGTTAGAAGTAAGCTAAGTTTTTAACATTCAATGAAATTTTCCACCACTTATCTGTTCCATCAGGAACCTAGCTTACTGAATTTTAAGTTTTCAAATTTCTGACACAGGAGAGGGCGAGTTCCAGAAGAGGGCAGTCCCGATGATGATATTGAAATGGACGATAACACGGCTGCTATAGTTCTGACAAGTCTTTCATGCAGTCCAGCATCTCCACACTTTCCACTTCCTTTAGGTAAATCAAGTTTTCATATCAGTTCAATTTTAAAGCATATGACAGCTAGTTTCACTTTATCTATTTATTTTCATGTGCAAATTTAAATAATATAATATAATAGTTTCTTTTCACTCTGTTGAAACATTATTTGAGGTGTAAATGAGATATTTGCTTGCTTTGTTATATTTTGGAAAATAACAAAAATTAAATAACAATAAATCGTACATGAACGTTCGTTTTGATTTTAGATAAATCCCAACTCCTCTCCACTAGTGCAAACAGCAGTGGGTTTCACTCTGAGCCCAGAAGCGACCCATCGCCCCCACTTTCTAGTCACTTGAGTGAGAGTTGTCCGACTACTGCCGGTCTTTTCTTTGGTCCCCTTGGTAAAGATGAGGGCGTTGAAGAGATTGGTGACAGCCCAGAGCCAAAACGCAAAAGAAATTTGGTATGTATGCCTGCACCCATTAAAATAAATTTCACAAATTTACAACTTGAAAAATCCCTTTGAAAGCATATTGATTCTGTGTATTGCGTACGTTTCTTGTTTGTTTACATCATCGACCTATTTTCAGTCAGCTGATTGTGCAAGTTCAGAATTATTTATAGACGTAAAATTGATTATCTAATAACGATAACTATTTATTGCACTTTCTTTTTTAAATGTTTCCAAAATTAACGAAAGTAAATATTGCTGATGCAGTGCTAAATTTAATAGTGTGCTTATCAGCTGAAATCAAAGGTTAACCTAGTTGATCAAACATTGCGGTCATCGCACTCGGCAATACACAACACAATGTCAGGTGCCAATCGTGTGATCACGTGACCAGTTACCTTTTAAATATGTAAACACGTAAACATGGTTAAAAAACAAGCTAAGCCAAAGTTCCGAAAATTGAATTTTTCAGTTCATGAATGTACCTTACGTGTATGATGGTCCTTGTTATACAAGTTTATCAATACACAGAGAATTTTCTTGTGTAATATAATCGGTGACTGAATAATCGCCGTTGGCAATGTGTACAGATATATCTGGGTCAAATGTTAACATGTATATTTACAAGTAGCTATATTAGGAGCTATTACATAATCACCCCAAAAAAATCTTACGGAAATTTTCAGATGGAAGACGTAAACATACCCTGGTTAATTTCTGTTGTCAAATGTCCAGGACTAACCACTTTCGGACGTAAACCATTTAAAAGATAAACTTATTTCTGTAACAAAAAATACTTTGTATTTTAGTCTGAGTTTTAATGATTTCTCCTATAACACATAAATTTAGTAATTTCAGCTCCATTTAATCAAAATCTCGTACTGTCATACTGTGTTGTATATTATCTTGATTTTTAAAAAAGATGATCTCAAATCCCACCAACAAACCTCGATCAGTAAATCTGTCATTTTTAAAATCAAAAATTAAATATTCTACTTACATGAGACATTTTGCCACTTTAGTTAGACATTGACCTTTTATTATGTGCAATATATTTTGCTTATGCAGTTATCTGATAATACACAGATCATGCATATTTTGTAATCAATTGAAAAAATCAAAACCTTCATTTATTTGCCAATATTTTTTTACACTTTACTCCCCAACTCTTAATCCTGAATCTGCAACAGTAATTTGTAATACTTTCCAAAAAATCAATTATTCAACTTTTGAAATTTTTCTGTTTTTAAAATAGTGTTAAATTTTCACTATGAGTGGGACACATGCACAAAATGTGATATGAAATATTATAAATTTTCACATGTAGTTGCATTGGTTCAGCTAAATCTTTTCTTTTGGAAAATTGAGTTATAATTGATTTCTTTGTCATGCCCGTAGCCAGAAATATTTAATTGGGGGTTACGTTGACTCGCGGAGCTACCTTCACGTCTGGGGTCTCGTATATTTGGTGCAAAATCCTGCAATCTAACCATCCTGGCACTGTTTTTGCATTGCTGAAAGTCCTGTTTTTTAGTTTTTAATAGACTTCAATCTGAATTGCGAGTTTAATAGTGCTTAATTGTTTTCAAGGGGGGTTTGTCTGAACCCCTGGAACCCCCCTGGCCACGGGTATGTTTGTTCTTTTGAATGTTTAGTCTGAGGGGTTGTTTGCCAGTGGAATCTCCAGCTGTGGACATACTCTTGTATAAAGAGGTAATAAAGTAATTTTCAGCTAGCAGGTTAAAACAATTTACCCTTCTTAGTACTATTGAAATGCACAGACTAATGTAAAATTGACTAATTTCAGGGCACAACAAAGACCATGTTCCAGTGCACATGGAAAGGCTGTGGAAAAGTGCACAACACAGAATCGGCCATTGAGAAACATGTCAGAACAAATCATTTAGGGTATACAGTAAATACAGTAATATACACGGCCAAGAAGAGTACAGTACACATGAAGAGTTTTGTACAAAACACTTCAAAGCCGGAGAAATTTCTCAAACTTTCTCCAAAGTTCACCAGCAATCTTTTTTTTCATGCAAAACTATGTGTATAGTAAAAACTCTGAATTTAACTAGCAATCTGCCAGGTCAGGTACAAAAATCTTTTGGTGTACTGTATCTTTGGAAGACCAATCAAAAATTTTAAAAACTGTACAAAAACTATAAAGAAAACTTTTTTAGGAGAGACCAAATGTCTTAAAAGAGCACTTTTGATGGCTTAAATGAAAAACATGTAATATTCACATCTTTTTTTGATCATTTCAGGAAAAAAACTCCTCCCAAATTCGGGTTTTGAATCCACATACAATTCCTCACGGTCATGGACTAAAAATCTTGATATGATTCAATGAGAAAATGGCAGATAACTCATTTTTTCACAAAAAACAGATTTGTCTATATGGTGAAATTTTATAACATTTTTCACAAAAATGCCTTAAAGTCTACATAGTGAAATGTTATTGTAATGCTGTTTTATTTTTGGTCTGCATTTATTAGAATCGATGCAAAAAATACACAGTAATGTAACTAAGAGGAGAAGGGAGATAATTCAGTGAAATTTACATCCGATTATTTTGGACATTATCAAAAAAGGTCCAAAATTTAATTCTGAAGAAATTTTTGTAATTCTGATTCAGTATATAAGAATTATGTACTGATATTTGGAAATGTTAAGAAAGATACTTAAAATTTGACTGATTTTTTTTTTACCATAAATTGTAATAAAAAGACAGTTATGTGCCACATTTAAATTAACTGAAAAATTTCTTTAATTTTGTTCATTAACTGGTCATAATTCAAAATTATGGCTTCTGGATTTTTAAGAAATTAAAATACACTTTTGTGTTTGCCAAGTTAATTGAAAAACTGGACATAAAGTTATGTTTTCTTGATACATTAAGATCATGGAAATATTTGAAAATTATTATCACTGAAATAATTTTCAAAAGTCCTGTTAACAGATCAAAGATTAACTGTTTTGTTGGATGGACAAATAACTGTTGTTCTTTTACCCACAGGGCCAAGGATTCAGACTCAGACATGTCAGACCATGAGGAAGAATTCTATTACACGGAAATTGAAGTCAATGTGGACAATGTGACAAAGACATTTTCCGAGATGTTTACGTCATCTCCACCAGAACCAAGTTATATGGACAAAATAATATCTGATCATGACTATCCCAGGAAAATCGATATTCCAGAGAGACCTCAGCAGACCATTGATATGAAGGTATAGCCCTGTTATATTATTCTCCATTTAATGGAGACCGCCTCAGTGGTGAAATGGTAAGCATGCTTGCCTCAAGTGCAGGAGGTCATGGGTTCGATCCCTGGCCAGGTCAAACCAATGACATTAAAATGGGTATTTGCTGCTTCTCTGCTAAGCACGCAACATTAAGGAGTTAAGAGCAAAGACTGGTTTGCCCAGAGTCATAATAATGTGTCTGGGTAAAGTGGCATGTCTTCCTTCAGACTGTTGCTTTCGTAAGCTAGCATGTTAACAATCCGGCTCAGCATGTCGGTCTAGTACAAAGCAGGGTTCATTCAATATCATTCATTAAATTGCTCTCGTCCTGAATATGCATGAAATATTTGCCACTTGATGTTAAGCACTATTCAATCAATGAATTAACCATTAATGGTAACTGGTTGTCACAAATATTGTCCTTCATCATCCTATGAAGAAATAATGAAAAAAATGTTTTTCTGGCAAATATGAAAAGATGGTTATATATATGAATGGGTAATCATATATAAGCTTGAAAACTGGAATGGTCTTCAGGACTGGACTCAACCTTCAGATCTATTTAGGCAACTTCCCAAAGTTTCAGATCAGGGAGGCCCTCTCGATGGGTTGCCAGCTCATATACAGAAAAAATGACCTATGACCAAAATGGGTGTCTTTTTTGTAAAATGCCCCATTCCCTGTAGACCCCTTTTATAGATTTAAAAAGATTTAAAAAAGAGTAGGCTGCCTAAAAGGATTAAATTTTCCAAATCTTACCTGCCCCTCACCCCCCCCCCCCCATTTTTATATCACTAGACATAAAACAACAATCAATCATATGAAGCAACAAAAGAAAAAATTAATCTAATGTCTGGTTGGAAATGTACTTAGCTTTTCTATACAGACGAGTTCTAAATTTATATCCATATTTAACCCTGCCTCATAATTTATTTGCCTCTCCGAAGCAAGTGACCTTTTATCAACTGGATGATGTTGTGTTTATCTGTATATTGAAGTGTTACTTTAATACTTGTTTTGCATTTGTATACTAATTGGCTGGTTATTGTTACATTTGAATATCATCACATTTCATATTTGAGGCCTTTTACAGGTGCCTCATGGTGTGGATATTTTTTTCATTATGGACCATTCCATTTAATATCTGAAAAGGGGGGTGGAAGATGTTTTCTTAGAGGGGTCAAATTGCATTTCTTAGGGGTCTAAATTGCCACTTCTTGAGGGTCCAAAAAATGCAAATTTGTGTGGAAGACTGAGGGGTTATTTAGGCATTTCTGAGGGGTCAATTTGGGCTTCTGAGGGGTCATTTTTGGCCAAAAATGGGGATGGAACCATCTGAGGGGTGTAAAATTGGCTTCTGAGGGGGTCAGTTGGAAAGGACCTTTTCCACCCCCCTTTTCAGATATTAATTGGAATGGTCCTTAATTGAAGGCCTTAGGACAAGCTGTAGATTTTTGAACATTTTGGATGGCTGTCTCAGAGACAAACATACCACATCTCATTTTCCTATACTTACCCAGGAAGGTTAGTGGTTCATACAAACTCCTGTGAAACAAAGAAAACTATTAATGTTTAGATCTGAATGGACCGATTCAGAAATTCAACTTCCATCCTCGTAAAACTCATTGTGCAATCTCAGCGTCCTCGTAAATGACGTCTTGACCAATGAAAATCAACCTGAGCAATGACGTTCCCAGAATTCCGTTGCATTTCTAAAACGGTACATTAAGATTTGACAATAAAAGTAAAGGTTTGATTACTGAGTTGTACCACACCTGTGCTAAAGTAGATTTTTAATAAAACTTTGACCATGAAGTGGACTTGTGGTCCCCAAATAATCCCTTTCAAAATCATCTTTGGCATGGGCCCATATTGAACAGGTGTTAAATCTCATAGAGATGAAATTTATTCTTTGTACAGTCAAGCAATTGATTATATTTTCTGCAGAGATTAAAATCTATTTTTTAAATGAATTCCTAAATAGTCAGTAGTCAGTAGTGTGAAAGAGTAGAAGGTGTACATTTACCAAACATTGAAAATGCAAGGGAAAACAGTGACAGTATTCTAATTTAAAGAAAATTATGTAAAAGATAAAAATATTTTTTTTCAGGAGCACAGTTATTCCCATATGCATGCCTCTTCAGTGCCGTCTAGTGGTTTGTTTCCACACCAAGAACTGACAGCTCCCATAACCATGCCACAAATGAAGAGGTCGTTGTCATGGCAAAATAATACAAATATATCACCGACTACTGCTGTAAGTCAAATGGTTTATTACTGGTAATTTTTAACCTAAATAATTCAGACCCTCTCCGTATCCATTTTCTCCTTCCTCCATATCCGATTCTCTCCTTCTGTTAATAGCAATCGATAGGGAGTGCAACTGAATTATTGGTGCAAGGTCATTTTAACCCAAATAAACATATTAACTAAATTTTAATTGACCTCTCAAAAAAATGGGGCAGTTGGGAGGATTTTATTTATTATTTCTTATATTTTTATCTCACAGATATTTTTTATGAACAGTATTATAAGATAATTTAATGTATATAATTTGTACTTAACTTTACAAAGATCTGCAGTAAAATCTATTAAACCAGAATTGGACACAGAAAATCTTGGAATTGTGATTATTAACAAACATTATAAAAATTGCCTGTTCCAAATTTTTTTACTTTCTCAAATTTTTTTGGGGTCAGGTGGGGCTGAAAACTTAGTTATTATTTTTAATTGGCCTTTTAAAAGGTATTAAAGATTACCATTTTTGTGATTGATAACTTAAGTAATATTTTTTTTACATACTCTTAGTTTTTTTCAAATCATCTGGAAAATATGAAAAATTTTGTCATTTTCTATTGAACTATTGTTGCTGACAAGATTTGTGAACTATAAAAATGTAAAGTATTTTGATAGATTTTATGTCTGTAGGTATATATTCATATGTAACATCCGCATGTAGTACTATAAATGCAAAAACTTAGACCTTGTTGTAAATTTAATCTTTAACAAAACATCAGCAGAATTCACATGAGTACAGGTCAAAGAGTGACACCTGCAAGTAAGAAAGTTGCATCTCATTCTAAATTCCATTCCGATTTTGTCATTGCTTTGAGAAATAAAAGTAAAAATACCAGGAGATACTCAGTTTAGGGAAACAGACTTAATGTATAAAATGTGGACAATCATACTATATCTCCTATTTCTATATTGAGGCCAAAAAATATATATATGAGTTTACGGTCTACGCCCGACGGACCCTTTTTTCTGCCCAAACCCTTACATTTTTTATCCCTCCCAAAAAAATTCTGTAAATTTTGTGTACTTCCGGAAAAAATTCTTTTTACATACGGAACCGATTCTGCTATTACTAAACATTTTAAAAATGGCAACTTCCGCCAGTACGGGCGAGTGTGTTCTTGGACTTTTAAAGAATGTGTCCACATGAAAGAGCCAAAAAGTATCATTGCACCATTCCAAAATTCTACTAGGTTTATAGACATTTTTTACCAATACCATGACTTCAAACTAAAAAAAAAAACGACATGCCGACCCTATTTTTTTCAGCAGGTGACCTTAAACACACATATTTTTTTTTTGGCCTGATAAGATTTGAATTTGTTGCTTTAATTGCATTGATTAATTAATGAAGATGACACAGGGTTATTTTTGTGCAACATTTTTACTACTTTTTATTTCAATTGTCGTGCTAGAGGGTCGTTATATCTCATGTGCACGTGTCTTGATCAAATTGCATCGTGCATGCCAAATTATAATTTTTCGTTCCTGGTGAAATGACATTTAATTTTTTGTACATCCATGGGTGACCCCCCTTGTACCACCGTCATTAATGACAGAAATTTAATATTCATTTTTCCAGGTTTCACCACCTATACGAATGACCAAGATGTCTCCTCAGGACCGCCTTCAACAGCATCAGGCACAGTCACCCAAGTCTCATATGTTTGGCCAATCTCCAAAATCAGGGACCTTTCATAAAAAACCACGGAGTGAAGTGAGAAAATGTCGGAAAGTTTACGGAATGGAGAACAGGGACATGTGGTGTACACAATGTAAATGGAAGAAAGCCTGCTCAAGATTTGTTGATTAACTCCCTTGCTCCATTTGATCTTAACAGCTGGTCTGTTTCCAGGGTACATGAATTACTTGATAGATCTTGCAGTGACAGAAATTTTTATTCTAGCTTATATGGATCAGTAATGTATTTAAGTCAATTCAAATATTTCGATTTACCAATGTGATACATCGTAGGGGCAAAGTTCATATATGTAGATCATTTTGATCTCTGAAAATCTTTTTGATTTTTACAAAACTGCATAATTTATAATTTCCAGAGGAAAATTTTTGTCCCAGATAATTACAGTGGCATATTTTTAATTATTAAATGATTATTGAAGCCAAGAGAGCAATTTAACACACTTCATGACACATTATCCATGCTTAATCAATGCATCAAGAAAATACAAAAATAAAATTCTTGAATCCGTGATCCTCTATGTAAACAATATACATCATTATCAAATTTAGATCTTGAATCTCATATATGAAAGACCAGGTGAACATTTCACAAAAAGACGATAACTCATAAGTACTTTATTCATGGTATGTAAGTCACGATCGCTCATAACACTTACAACCTTTCAAGAAATGTTCGCTTGTGCAAGTTTATGTCAAGATTCTCATTCATCCTCCGTTTCAGGGTCATATCCGCTCCGCTTTTAGACTCAGTGGATAATTACCCTGCATTCAGCCCTTTCACAATGACAAGAATCTTGTCATCATCAATCCGCACACAGAAGAGTATATATCATATTATTTTTCAATTTTAAGAACACAAAAATAGAAATTGATATATCTTCGTATTTTGATCGACAATTGTTGCTTAAGAAACATAACTTAACTGTTTGAAGTTACAGCCGTTTAATTGCGTCATTTCAGGACCAAAAATAGTTCACATTTCCTTCAAAAATGATGTCACAATAGGACTCCGCAGTAAATGAAAAGCGTTTATATGAAATGAAACATTTAAATTTGGAATATAGCAATATAATTCGTAATGATCTGAATTTTACTTTGATCAGGCAGGGGAATTCTGGAAGAAATACTGGCATCATCTGAATCACCCAGACATAAATCGCCTTCTCCACAGCCACAGTCAAGGTAAGTCTTTTGAGTTATCTCCCCTAGACCATTGGGTGTAGCTGCGTGCAATTAATGAATTGCTACAGTACTGAAGTACATTAAAACCTTGACTTTATTGATTTTATAAACAACTTGATAATTTTTACTAAGGTTTTTTGTCGATTTTTTTCAATACCAGTCATTTGTGATGATATATATTATTTCTTATTGGCCTAATAATTGGATGAGGCTTGCTGTATTTGATCAAGGACCAAGGCTTGGTGACCCATTACAGGCCCATGTGAGCCTCTGGTTCTGTGCAGGCAGTGCAGACTTATAATAGGGGGACTACTTTACTTGTTTTTAAGTCAATATAACACTATAATTAGTAATGAAAATAACATTTGTACTGGTAATGTGATATCAAATTGATAATGATAATGCTGACAAAAGAATCATGCAAATGTTGAAGATCTGTTCTAAAATAATCATCTACATCATTTTCTACTCAAATCCATCCACTTATTCTATTTTTATTCTATCTAATGCTTTAAAATAATTTTAGCAGAGCTTCCCTTCAGTATAATGCTGTTACTGAACTGTAACAGGTTAATAAACCCTCCTTTAGCTTAGTTTGTAGAGGGTGGACTATGATGTGAGAGGTCATAGGTTCATTTCCCTGCCATGCTTCAGTAATTTCAGTAGACAAACCAGGCTCTACTCTTATATTATGGGTTTGATTCCCTGTCATGCCCTAGGAATTATAGCAGACAAATCAGGCTATTTTTCATAGCTATTGGTTGGAGGATTACACCGACCTATATCTCTTCATCTGCAATCAACTTTTCTAATGGCAGCCAATGAAATTTAGGACATAGAGTTTTTTGTTAGTCTACCCCAGCAATGTTCACAACGAGAATACTCCTTAATCTTAATTATGAAGCATACCAGCCTGTGGGTGACTATTAAAAAAAATAAGTAGATGAGCTCACATTAAAAGGTCAACCATGGGCATTTAACTAGCATTTCATTAAGGTCTGAAAAACTACTCAGTGAAAATAAGAAAAATTCTACAATTCAAGCTGACTTCATTCAGCTGTTTTTTTTTTTTTTAAATTGTTTGGTATCTAACTGTGCAGTAAACAGAAGCCAAAAAAGTTTTTTTAAACGTCAACTTCTCAAACAAGGAAATAATGCCTCCTCGCAGAATTCATCTCTTCAGTTAACACCACAGTCTTTCCTAGATGTAGGTGGATTCTTCCTGCAGATTGGCTATTTATATCTAGTCAAGTTAACTCTCCTGCTAGGAGGGACAGTGGGCAATGCAGTCTTGAAACAGGAACTTCTTACCCTTCTGGACCACCTGAGTTCACCCCAGTATTGTGGTGAGGTCTACATTGTTCATAGATGTTTATGTCATATCTGTGCTGTGTTCTGTCTTGTTCCTCTTCTCCCTCTTAAGATTTGTATCTATCTACTTGTCTCTCTTTTTCTGACCTTTTGTCTCCTCTTGCAAATCTATCAATCGATCAATTAAGCTTAAGATATAAAAGTAAGAAATTTTCATAAGGTAAAAAAAGTCAAAATTGTTCAGGTTGCAAGATTTTTTTACAATTTTTTGATCAGCTTAGGGGAACCTAGGTTGCACTTGGCCTTATCATTTTAGTTTGAAGGGCTTTACAGCAGCCCCTTTTTTCTCTACCTGTCCACAACACTATTTTCTGTTAAAAGTATTGATGATTTTCAGTATTAAAATTGTTTGTACTGTAGTATAAAACTGAATAAAATCTGAAGTTTTTGAGGAAATAGCTGCAGTTTACATACCTATAAACTCCAGGAAATATGTACTGTAAATTCAGAAATAATTGCGAGCATTTATTATTGCGAATGTTCGAATAGCAATGATAATGCGATTTTTTTTTTTGCAAAATATCGAAAAGTGCAACACGATGAACTAGAAAATTCGGAATGCAAGTTCTTATTATTGCGATTACAATCCAGTCACATTATTCACAATTATAGAAACATCGCAATAATTTCTGCATTCACAGTAGTTAATTTCTTTAGCTGGTGGTAAAATAGTTCTATTTAAGAGAGATTTTTTTTTTTATATGTACCAAAATTTTGTCTAATAGATGTACCGTAACTTCCAAATTTAAAGAAAATCATGTATGAAATTTTTTATAGATTTCAAAAATTGTTTGGTGGACATTGGTTTTTTTCTGGAAATAACTTAAAGAAAAATCAATTTCAGAAACCAAATTAACTAAGCATATTGAATGATTTTCTGTTATGCAAATCATATAAGAGTTGTGACATCAGAAATCAGCTAACATCAATTTGACCTATTCTTATGTCAATAATGGGTAGATTCCAAAGACAATAACAGTTTTTTCATCAGATGTTTATCTTAACTTGTTGTTACAAATCTGTTTCAGTTTAGAAGTGTAAAAAAGTCAAACTGTTGATCAGTTAAGGTCAAAACATACCTGAAAATATAATTAGCAAGGTGAAAAGGCATGCAGTAAACATTTTTTGCTTAAAACATGTTTTTGTTCGACTGTTATTTGGTGGATGGCTGTCACATGGACAATCATTCCATGTATCTTATTTTTATATTTTGTTTTTAAGTACAAATTAAAGCTACCTAAAGTACAGTTTTCCTAGAACAAGAAAATATTTAAATGGGGGACATTTATTTTATTGCTATTGTACAAAAAATTAGGTTGTTACCTGCATTTGGCCAGGTGAGCTTTTATGATCACTTGGCATCTGTTGTCTGCCTGTCTTCTGTAAACTTTTTACATTTTATCTTCTCCTTGACTGAATCTTATCCTCTGAAACTGCATGGCCAAATAGAACAATATTTTGCATGAAGCTTCTATTTAAAGTTCTATCCAAATTTTTATATTATTTTGTCCTGATTGTACAAAACACATGGCCACCATGGACAATTCTTGTTTCTGATTATCTGAAAGTAAAATCTTCTCTGAAAATGCTTTGCCAAATGGAATAATATTTTACAGACATCCTCTAGTCAAGGATCTTTATAAAGTTTGCATATTCTTTTCCTGATCAGACAAAAAACCTGACTGCCATGGAGGATTCATGTTTCTGATTTGCAGATCCATTAGAAATATTCTCCTTGGAAACATTTTGGCAAAATTGATTAATATTTGGTTTTGACAGTTATGTAAGGTACTGTATAAAATTTCCTCATTTTGTTGATAGGACTGAAAACATGGCCACCATGGACGATTCTCATTTCTATTTGGCTGAAACATAAAATATTTTCTCTAAAACTGCTTTGCCAAATGGAACAATATTTGACAGGAAACATCTATGCAAGGTCTTTTATAACAACATTCATGACCACTTTTAGCCATTTAGCATTTGTTTCTGAATGCCCCTATTTTTGGAGTATAATAAAGGCTCAGCATTCTGAGCCTCTAGTTAATATGGTCACAGTACATATATTGGTAATATCATGATACATACAGAACATATATTTCTTCCTAATTAATAACACAACATATAATTCTGGGTATCAAGGCTAGCAACATTATATACACACAATAAATTCTACCAAGCTTCATGATGTTGTCATTGACTATGATAACCACTTAAGTACATGTCTTTGTTTGGACAGTGATGTCAAATGTTGGAAACAAACAAAATATCTATTCACTTTTTATATGACCGCAAAAATTTTGTGGTCGTATTATGTTATGGGCATGTCGGCGTCGTCGTCCATAGACAGTTAGGTTTCGGTTCAATAACTTTATTTTAATTATTTGGATCCATTTCAAATTTTAACATAATGATACCCTGTATAAAATACAGGTTGGGATTGATTTTGGGTGATCTAGCCTCAACCGTTTTTTAAGGAGGGTCCAAAAGGGGATTTT
>JAULBM010000009.1:287796-297974 GCA_032357055.1 Geukensia granosissima
CATTGACCCATAATTTTTTTTCTGGTCTTTTATCTTCTATGTAAAGCACTACATATTTATGACAGTCTTTTAAAAAGTATTTATTTTCAATTTGAGTAGCGAACATCCTTAACGAGGAATGAATATCAATGAACCCTGCTTTGTACAAGGCCGACACACTGAGCTGGATTTTTAACGTGCTGGCTCACGAAAGTAACAGTCCGCAGGAAGACGAACCACTTATTCTGAATCTTGACCGGTCGGTTTTTGTTCGTCCTCCTAACTGCTGTGTGCTTATGGAAGAAGCAGCAAAAACCAATGGATACTCCTTTTTACGCTCAACTTTCCATTAGTTTGTTCCCCTCAGTCTTTAGTTAAATATGAAAGGTGTAACCTTTCCTGATCATCGACATTTGGTTCAATCTTGACAGATAAAATACCATTGCTGACAAAATGAAAAGAAAGACAAACAAAGTACACACAACACTTCACTGAACAGAAAAGCTGGAGTATATCACGAATCCTTCACAAATTACGGTACGTTTAAGGAGCTTTGGAAGGGTAAGCAACTCCTGCTACAATAGTGTTAACCGTCGTTGCACTCATTTGACAAAGCCGGTGTTTAGTCACAAAGTCAACCGATGTTGGTCGCAACAGGTATCGAAACGGATTTGTTGTTAAGACAGTGATAAGATATCCATTGTCAATTGTGAAATTGATATTTCGTATCGGTCAACCAAATCATGATGGCGACCGAAAATTTTTCAGAGTGATGACTTCAATCTTTCCATGGGAAGTCCTTGGTTAAGTAACTTTCTTGTCAGCAGCAACCCTCTTTCAATTAAACCTTGTTATGAATCATAAAAGTTAGCGTATCAATTGAGAAATATTTCACCGCATTCAGGTGAGGCTTGGCTGTTTCACATTTGAACGGAATGCTTATAATGGGAAAATCAAGGTCTTCCCTCTTTTCGTAGTTTTGTTCTTAACCCCCACTTACTGTCGAATTCTTGGAGGAAGTCTAAGTTTGAATCAGACCTTTCTGTTTCTGTGGTATCTTTGATTTTATGTTGTCAACATAGTCACCAAATTTTGAACTATTCAGTGAAAGAACGTCATCTATATAAAAGATCTTGAAACCAAAATATTGAGTCAACTTTTTCCATTTTCTTTGCTGAGGTCTCTGTGTGCAATAGGGTCCATACTTATTAAGGAACAAATCGTCAAGAAGGGGTGCACGTGCAATTGGGACACACTGGAATGTCCGTCAAACATTACAAAAATGTTGTTTATCCAAGCATTTTGCAAATGGTATATTCAGAGTACTTTTATTAGAACCAAAGTGGTTTAGTAACATTATAAGGTTTGTCCCTCCCTATAAACAAATATATGTACTTTTGTTTGACATTTTCAAAACAAAAGTTAACCAAAGTTTTTTCCCCTTTGAATTGAAAACGGGGAAATTGGTATATATGGGGAGAAATCAAATGAGGCAATTCTAAGAGATCTTACGATTTTTTGTGAAATGCGGGCCTGGAGTCCGTTTTAGGATGTGATGAAAAAATAACTATCAGTTACTTGGAAAGAGAATTTGTGGGACATTTGGCAAACTCTGCAACGTAACTATGCTTGAAAGGACACTTCTATGTGGCTTTGGATGCAGTAAAGAAAAGGAAGATTATATTTTCTTTTTTAGTTAAAATTCCAAAATGAAAACAAAACCAGCCGATGATTGTCAAGGATTTCTTCTTTGGTAAGTATCGTCGGGGTATATTTTGGGTTGCCAAATAAATTGTCAACGCCCAATCCCTTTATCAAGCGATCTTTTTTGTGCTTTACAAACCAAAGCAGTTTTGTTGACGGTTAAGGTAGCATGGACAATAACGCATTTGTCTTGTAGTTCAGAGATGTGTCTAGCAACATTCGGATCTTTACTACAGATATTCACAATATTTGCATTCCATAGGGCACAAATTGTGTAGGATCCCTCTCGCTTAATCGCCCATTCATTTTGTTCCAAATTGATTTCATTTTGTTTTGCGAAACACATTTGACAAGCTATAACACGAAGAAAAAGAACCAGCTCATTTCAGACTATCCTTTCATGAAGTTCGACAAACTAACGGTAATGACGAAAAAAAGAAAAGAAATTTGTATGTCAAGTTTTATAAATGGAAACTGGGCATCCAATTATATTTTACTCATAAAACCATTTGTGAAATCGGATCGAAGATTAAAAACCTTGTAGGCGATTAATTGGAATTGATTCCTTTAATTGAGAGTTTTCTAAAGGTATTTCATTAAAACTGGAAAAATCAATCAGACAAAAAAAGGTGTAGAAAAAAATTCATTATCAAATCGATAATATGTAAACATTATTTTCTTTTGACGTTGAATAATACGCATGTTGTCGGCCATTGCCATGATGAACTAGCGACTATTGACCAGTTCAGTGTCCTGGAGTTCAACGGTCTGCAGACGAATATATTCTTCATAATATTATGCTAATTTTTACTTATCGTGTGCAGTTGGATTAAACTTTAAAAAAATATCTTTTTCGTATTTCGTCCCATTGTTTTGTTGTTTGATATTGACCATTGTGAATATTTTCTAATAATTACTCAATATTATGCCGATGAATTCTAAAAATAGGAGCGGGAGGTATTTAGGTTAGTATTACTCAAGGTGTTAAAGGACCGTAGCCGCCATTAACAGATATCAAAAATATATGCATCAACACCAGGCGAACAATCGCCGTCCAAGGTCAGTATTTATTAATTTAATTGATTGTTAATTGAGTTAAGTTTCACTTTAACCTTTGTAATCATAACTTTTGTATTGTGCGTCAGGTGGTTTTTAGCGGAGCAAGCCGATTAAGTACCATGTGGCGATACAAAAGGCAAAAAGGCATGTCGTTTATTGTCAATTATGACAGTGTGTAAAAACTAATAGAATTACGTCATTATGGTATACAATGTGTTAGAAGTAATAAAAGTTACAATTTATTACATTGTTTATTACTTGTTAACTGTTTTATTATGTAATCATGTAATTGGTGTGCGGCAGGTAGAAAAATAAGTTTACAGGTAGTGTATTCAGCAAGCAGAAAGGTGAAATTGGGTCACGCTACCTTTGAAAACTGAACTGCCGTAATATTACACACAGATATTCATACCCCAGGCGAATACATGTCAATTATCGAAATAGCACGTTTCACTTTGTTAGCGAAGTATGCATTAGATGATCATGGTGAAAAATATGGGCAAGCATTCATTTCATTGGCTGATCTTTTGACCTTAATACATTAAATGATAAACATTTGCTGTACGTATTATTATCTAATGGCTGAATACTGTCAGAAAAAATAAGCCAACTGAAAAATAACCTTCCATGTTAAAAGTGTGGTTTGAGATATAACAATTTAACAAGAGATATAAGCATTGAACACCTTGGAATGTCTGTGAAAGTTTATAAATTTTGAAACATGAAAAAGATGATTTGGAGAAGATAATTAAACACCTTGAAGGTTGTATGGTAAGAAATTTTATATGCATCTTGTTTGTTTAGTAGGTGTTTGTTTTTTCATGGAAGTTCAAAAATTTGAGGTATGCTTAAAGGGGGAGGTTGAATGGTTAAAATTGATTATTGGCAGACTTTCAGAACTTTTATCCAGTTTCTACCTACTGGCTCCCTAACTATTATTGATGAAATTTTAATTCTTTTACATTTTACATTGATCACTTGAGAATTGATCAAAGTTTAAAAAATGAAATTATTTACATCAATTCAATGCTGCCAGCACTGAACATGCAGTATCAGTCCAAGCATGTCAAGCAAGGAAGTTATTATTACTAACATTTACAGTGATAAAAATAGCTCCAAACTTTTAATGGTCTAAAAAAGTACAAGTTGGCAAACTCTCTACTTTTTTCTTCACCATATGGACAATAGATATTTCCAAATTTTTAAAAATGAAAAGATAAATCTATGATTCTATCTATACCCAATTTTTTGACAAAGTGTTGGTAGAAGGGAATATACTTATTTTCAAATGTGGTCTCATTAAAAATATAAAAGTTGGTGACTTCATCAATATCATTATTTGAAAATAAAATTAAAACATTAAGTGGTTTAAATATTAAATATTTACATTAAAACATTACATTAATACCATTAATGACATGAAAAATAATGCATGATATTAAAGTCCTGTGAGATCAGGGCAAAATATGAGCATTCCCTTCTCTTCTACTGACCATAGGTTTAAGTGGTGACTGATTACACCTATTGCTTGAAATCTTATTATTAATAATATTTTTGAAATTGCTTTCTTCAGCGAATAAGGACTTTACATGTAAGTCTCTCTTTGTTGACAAGTAGCATAAGTTACATTACTTGTGCATGGATTATTAAAGCTTGTTTCTGATTCATTAGAAATCTTGTGTCAGATTTTCAGGACAAGAGAAAAATTTAAAAAGAATTAAAAAAAAACAAAATTTTTGGCCTGTCCGTTCTTAATTTTTGGGAAAGTTTTCAGAAAACATGTATAATTCTGATGTGCCTAAATTTCCTTGAAATACATAATTTTTTAGGGGTTAATTAATTTTGTTACTTAGTTAAAAGAATGTTAATTAAGCCATCATAAACTGGTGAATCTATTTGCCAAATGAATCCCAGATCTATGAAAGTGAAAGGATCCATCTCAGTTTATAATGCAGGGATGATTTTATCCCGCTTTTTAGCGGATTTCCGCTATTGGTAGTCCGGATTTGTCCATTATGATTCTTTTATTATATTGCGGTATTTGGCTTCCGGTTGGTTATTTCCGCTTAGTTGGCATGGTCGGCAAAATCATCCCTGATAATGTGAAAAAAGTCTATTTTTATTGATCATATTAAGAACCCTTTAGAAACTCCTTTTACAAATCCAAGTTTGAGTTCAAACCAAAATTTGAAAAGAGTTTAAAATGTTCCTCTTTTTGGATTGTTCTGCCAAGTCATTGTTTCACCAAGCAATTATAAAACCTAACATAATAATATGTTTGTTTGCGTTTCCCCTATTCTTGATGTTAAAATAAAAAGATGAAAAAAATTTTCTTTGACAATCAAAGTACACCATAATTGCTAATTCAATGAGGAATTAGTATTTAATCAACAATTACTCAGTTATTGCAAGCTCCATACTTATATGTTATACTTGGTCCCAACAGCAACAAAAGTGTTGTTTTTTAATAGAGTTCAATTTTAGCTTGATATAATAACTTCTATGAACATTGTCAAATTGTCTAAAAATTTCAAGGTCATTGTTATGCATGTTTGCAGGAATCTTCAGGGATTTCTGACTCTCAAAATCAGCAGTTTTACCTCCCCCAAAATTCAAAATTTCAATTTCTGCAGCAAATTTGAAACATTAATTCTTGCATATCCAAAACTCAAGAAGCCAAAGGTGATTTTTTGATTAAATTTAAAATTTAAGATGCCAATAAGCAAGATTTAAAGACCACAGTAAAAAAAAAATATTTTTAAGGAAACAAAATGATTTAAAAAAAGAAATGCTGTTAATTTTCCTATATGAACAAAGAATCAGTTGACAGTTTTACTTCCCAAATACCAACTTAGAACATTAGTATATTAGTGGATTATGTCCCTTTACTAAGTTGGCAGGTATATAGGGAGAAGGAAGATAATTTTAAATTTGCATTTAAATACATTTATATTGATTCAAAACTGGGTATTATCCATGTTGATTTTCATATTTTATTTATGTAAATGGAGACATAAATTGCATAAAATGTGTTGAGAAAAGTCCAGAAATTAGATCAATCCATGAAGATAACACTATTTACTATCATTTAAAAAAGGTTTTTGAATGCTATTTTTTGTATTTTGCACCGCCATATCTTCTTAAAATTACTAGTAATAGACAAGAATTGTGCATTTAAAAGCTGGGACAATTGAAACACCTTATTTTTGCCTGTGAACACCAGTTTAGAAACAAACAAAACTAAATAAGAAAAATTGTATGATTTTCCTTTAATTTGTGTAGAACATGCCAACAAATTTACACCTCAGTACTCCAATTGGTAACAGGTTGTACACTGTGCACCTCTACCTCTCACCAGGTGAGGCAACCCTTAAAAAATTCTTGGTTTGCTGTTTACCGAGCCAAAATTTTAGAAGTGGATAGGTAGGTGGGCAATTTATTTTTTTTTTCCTTCAAAAATGCCAAAATGACACATTTTTATAGTAAAACAAGCAAAACAAAAATAAAAAAAAATTTGTTAAAAAACAAAACCCTAATAAAATTTTTTGAGTAGGGCCATTTTATGTGAGTCGGTCGGAAAACAGCAAACCAAGATATGGTTTTATGGATGGCCTGAGTCAAATGTAATTCTACCTTCGGTAAATTCGTGATATCTTAAAGACCCATGATTTAAAAAAAATTTGTATGAATCATATACAAATGGAATTCTTTACCTGGAATATTTGGATTATAAGTTGGTCTTAGTGGTCATTCCAATTTTGATACATTTTATAGGACTGTATGACATCTCTATGATCAATAAAAATATGTTAAAATGTTAAATTTGAATTTAATAAAAAATAAACAAAATAATGATGTAAAGAATAAATAACAAATATGCAAATTATGCCCCAAAAAATTGACTGTCCAAATTAAGTAAAGGGAATATTTTTGATTCTACTCTCTCTTACTGTGTTTATTATCATCTGGATTTCTACATTTTCAGTCAGTGAGATACAAGTTGATAAAAATAAGTGATAGAGCACACACTGATATTAAACATTCTTTCTGGATCCCCTCAAATCAGAAATCTATTGAGAACCAGATACAACTAACTCATTATTCCATATTTATTGGTCATCTGACTCTAAAACCCAAATCCTATCATTTATAAATGGGACTGGCCAGTACACAACATTCCTTCTAGCAAATTAAATGACCTTATAAGACTGGCAACAGAAAAGCTTTAAGCCGATGATCAGCTTTTAGCGTGACCTGGATTCCAAACTAATGGATCCACGTAGCGTCTGGACATGGCAACTGACCATTAGATAATTAGCTTTGGGAAGAAGAAAATATTGATTTCTTTCTTGTTAAGATCTATACCTGACTGGTCTGTGTTTGTCAAAGACCGAAGGTCTTAATAATAGAATGTCGTGGAGTGAAGCAATTTTTACTCAACCTTTTTTATTCTTTTCATCTTTCCATTGCTGTCACCAGTTCTTGCTGTCCAATGATGATCTTTAATTAATTTATCATATCTGGTATAATTAATATAATGCCAGATCAGTCTCCCAGTGGGCGAATTCTGTCTTTGTAAATTCCGCAGTATTCATAATTGACATTCATAAAAGATCAGAGATTGATATACCAAGCCTACAAATGTCACTTAATTTTATAATCTGTAAACATATAGAGAGACAGACATAAAATTCAGAAGCCTGCATGTAAATAATATTGCAGACTGTAATGGTCAATGTGGTCATTTATTTAGCTTCAGCCAGCTTCATTGAACTTTTGTAGGAAATGATTTGTAAACACATCCACTGTTATTTGCTGAACCTGAAATGCGGCGGATGTCTTTAAAGAGGCAATATTTGCTTACCCTTCTGGACTACCTGTGTTCACCCTCGGTTTTTTGGTGGAGTCTGCATTGTTCATAGTTATATATCTGTTTTAAGTTTTTTGTATATGTGTCATGTTCCGTTTTTTTATGTTCTTGAGATTGCCATGTCTGTCAACTTCTCATTTTGTCTGACCCTTTGGTTTTCTTTCGCTTCCTGAGGAATTGATAGCATTTTTTATTCTCATTGGTTATAGAGGAGCCAGGGTGGCCAGTTGGTCTCAACTTACCTGTACAGATCACAGTAGCCACTCACTTATTTTACACAAGATAGTAGTTCCTGACATTGTACCGTAAGAAAAATGACATGTTCTGCTCGCATCACATTTGGCAGTTGTTAGGTGAATAATAAGGTTTTTCAGTTGCCTGCCAAAGGATGATTATTTTCTCCATGTACACAAGGTTCTACCTCCACTAGGATATGATTGAAATAGTGTTGAAGGGTGGAGTTAAACCCCAATCAAACAGAAAACAAAAGTAAAACATGAAGGACAAGCAAATAAAAGGGTTAACTAAGAAGAACATGTCAAGAGACACAACTTACAAAGGAAAACAACACAGAAAGCTTGGTATATACATAGACACGCCCATTAAAAAGGGAGAGGGATAAACTCAGGTGGTCTTGACTCCTTATTGAATGGAATTACTAAAGAACTAACATTTATGTTGACCTGATTAAAATCAGATCTTGCTTAAACTGCATTCAACTATATTCTCAAACTAAGATCTAAAAAATCTCCATTCTCCTTTTCTATTCTGTCCATTTACAAATAAACAGCTATTCTTTTAAATATGCAATATTATCTCTGTTATTTCCCTAAGTTATAATTGGTATTTTGAAACTTTGTCAGAAATAATCTAAATTGTTTATCTACAGGTATAAAAAATTTTCAACAGAATTCTTTCTATACTTATATAGTCCTTCTCTCAATTCAACTAAGGTATTAGTAAGAGGATAACAAAAATTTATCCCCCACCCCACCCCTACTTTTTACAGTTTTTTTTTACTTTTATGTACTCAATCTGATAATTGGATCAATGTCCATTTCTACATGACCTTAGACTGAGTTCATTGTCCAGCTGGTCAGTCTAAGGCTAATTGACAACATGTAGACTGAATCAAGGCCATTTATTTACCTGATGTTAATAGGATCAAATGATAGGAGAATTTTACATTGATTGATAGTAAAAACATATTAACTGGTGATATAAAGTGACAAATAATTTGGGCTTGTATCAACTTGATGGGTTTAATTATCTATTTATAGACAGCATGGAATCTTTGTTAACAGAGGAATTTGATAACCTATTACTTTCATTGTTGTCTTAATATTAAACATTCCCAAAATGTTAAATAAAAAAGTCGTTGCTTTTCCATCTTGGAAGTATTCTTGACAATTAAGTGACACCCTGCAATGTCACCCATTTTCAAATCCATTGATTGTCTGAGCCTAAAATTGGCTGTAGAAAGGTTTAAAATATAAGATGTACATAGCTCAGAATGCATATCATATACAATATTACACTGTACTTCAAAAAACATGTTTTTAAATATGTATTTATGTGACCCAAAAGTATAATTATACAATGTAATGAAAAGGTCAAATGGCTAAAGAAATAGTGTATGACATGTTGCTGATAGCTATTACACTTGTTGAACCAGTGTTGACAGGTAATATCAAAATTTTTGCAAAATCTGTACATTCACATGGCATTAGCAACTTTCAATTGGAAGCCAACAGGTGGCTTATGGCATTGTACTTTAAGACACCTTAATTCTTCACTTCCTAAGGTCACGTCATAAGATAGTATATGATGTATTTTGCTTGTAGTGAATTATAGTCAATTTTAACTAAGACACCCCCCCCCCAATTTCCTAAGAAATAAAATTTTATCAATAACAAACTCTAATTTCTGCAGTTGTTTGCATGTAATAGATTACAATTTGTTGATTGAAGAAAAACAGCCAATTGATATAAACCATGACAAGTTCTGCTATGAAGTATTGTCATGGTAAATATCTTTGGAATTCTTATTTTTGGCGCAACTCATCCTGCAATTAAAATGTTAGTTTTCCTCAGCACGAAAATATGTCCAATTACCCCTGTATGTTAAATTTTTGACAGGAAAAATCAGTCTTAAAATGACATGTTTTTATAGATAAATATCAGGCTTTAGTGTTATAATTAGAATCTAATTAACTATATTCTTTAAATTTCATCTTTTATCTGTATTAAAACCCCATTCTGCCCCCAAATGAAATTTTTATCATGTGTTGTTACCCAAGACAATTTTTTTGTTGCATCCACAAAATGAAGCAAATATAAGAAGCAGAAACAATTAACATTACACCCTATTGGGAATTTTTTTATATCAAGTTAAATTGAATTTTAAAATGAAGCTTCAACTGGGGCAAAAATTTGGAATTCCTACGATATATTTAAGGAATGATTGTAATATTTTTTCGGTTTATGGAGAAATAACCTCAATCATGTGGTACACACTAAATAACCCGCGTAGCGGATTATTTTGAAGTGTGTACCACGGGATTTAG
>JAULBM010000009.1:302346-319581 GCA_032357055.1 Geukensia granosissima
GATGTTCCCCTTCTCACTCTTATATACATAGTCGGGGCCCAGTCAATCAACACATCGTGTGTTACCGGTCCCTGTGAGTGGATTGTGGTCAATTAGCAAAGCAAATTTACTCGACATTTTGCAGCAGTGAAATAACACATTCTAAAAGCCAAGAAAACACAGATGCACTTGCATGTTTTTAGCATGAAAAACATAAAATTTCACGTTAACACAACTGCAAATGAAATGGGGTCTCATTATGTATACACCAGTTGTTACTTTAGTGAAATCTTGAAGTGAAATTTAAAACGGATTTTTTTCTCAAGACGCGATCGTCTCCCTTGGTTCAGTATTTCTTCAGGACGAAATATCAAATTTTTACACAAATTTAAGGAAAATTAATGTATAATATAAGGAGATACGGCATTGTTCAGACACACTAATAAAGTTTTTTGGAAAATGCCAGGGTTTTAAAAAGTGAGATTGAGAACAAAGAGATTGAAATGCACATGTCCATGGATATTCCTAATCCTATGATCTATCCTACTGCAAATAAGTAATTTAACCATTCATATAACTACAATCTCTCAGAATTTAAAAACGCCTTCGATAACCATCTTACCCATTGTGCCTTTATTCTGGTAAACTGTGTACTTTAGGGAGTGTTTTCTGGTTATGTGAAGACGCCAAATTTTAACATTCGAGTAAATCAGTCAGCCAATTAAATTGTAGTATTTTCCCGCCAAGTAAGGGAGATAAACTTGACTGTAGCTCGGCAATTTCCGACTATTTCCGTAAACGAAGAGTTTACGACGAAAATGACCGATGATGTTTATATAAATTTATGCCGCTTGCTATCATTATTGAGTAATACAGTCTAGGCTGGCCGAGACTGCCTGCAATTTTGAGTTTTTCATGTTTTCGGCATTTTCTCTTGAAATCATGTTATTATTCTATTTTTTTATTTTTTATTTTAATTTTTTGTGGGGATGTGGTGGATGCCGGGTCAGCTGTGCAGTCTCTGGGATTAAAAAACACAATTTTAGTCCCAGGCAGTCTGTATACGTCAATGGGATTTCATATAAAACCAATAGAATATGAGACTTATAATAAAATATCATGTCTCTGATTATTACAGATGAAGCCATTTCTCATCCTACTTTTGATTAAACTGGTAAACCATCTTTTGACTTCTTGACTGTTTCAACATTTTGTAGCACTGGTTTTTTTTTGTCAAAATGTAACTTTTATGGCGTTTTTGTTAAAAATATATAAAAGCACACAAAACGTTACGAAAATTCAACTTATTATTCGTACTTGATAAATTTCTACTTAAATTTTAATTGTGCAAAGGAGTAGGTACGTTGAACCCCATATTTGACCAAAATTTAAGGTATAATTAAGTTGTTGTAAGAATGCTGTTAAATGATAGTCTTTAAATAATTCATTACTTTTTCTTATATAACTTTCGACATTCCGACAAAACGAAAAGGTATATTTGACTGTCTTAAGAAGAATGTAACATTTTATGTAAAAATACTGAATTTTTAGACGTGTTTTGTTCAAAATAAATATGGTCGCACCAAAACATCACAAAGATATTTTAACCAAACATTTGTACTCGATAGATCTTTAAATGTGCAAAGTTTGATTGTGATGTTTTTATGCGATCAATATTGAAATCAACAATTAAAATTGCCAATCAAATTAGGTAATTTCTTAGTATATTTTAAACAACTTCTATGTGCCACATGACCGTTGTAGAACCAAATAAACTAAAAATTCCCTTGGATTATCTTTTAATAAACATTATTCAATACAAAAAATATAAAATAATAGATATTAGCCTCTTTTCATTTTTCATTCAAATTCTTGGGCAAAAAAACGGGCCTTAACGACACTCGTCCTTTTGATTCTGATGTTTTTGTTCGACTTACATATAAATTGTCACATGAACAAATTTAGTACGTGTATTCTCTATTTTTTCATATCATTTTAAGCAATTTCTTAAGCCACGTGACCGTTGAAGAACCAATTTAACTGAAACTGTTTAATTTTCTACCTATAGAATTATTTAATACAAATAAATGTTATAGAACAATAGATATTAGACATGTCAAGCACTTTTCATTTTAGCCAAATTCTTGAGCCAAAAAAACGTGGCTTAATAACCCTTAATTAATTGTCCTTTGCACTTGACACTGCTATAACACAATTTGTAATAGTTATCTCAGTTAAACATAATTTTTTCCCCTTTTTGCACGGTTTCGCCATCTTCCCAAGTCAGGGGGTTGAATCTACGTTCGCTCCCTCATAGAGAATACGGACTCGAAACCCGAGTTTGGCACACTTGTAAGCAGATGCTCAACGTCGCCGGCCAAGTCAATTCCAGAGCAGAGTTCTACGAATTCTGACTTACGACAGGTACATGCAACAAATTCAAATTATTTATTGATATTAAATCCAACGAAACAATACAAAAACAAAAAGGATTAGGAATGATGGGTGACATTTATGGTCACAAGTTTATATAGGGGAGAAAGGGGATGAATGAGCCATTTTTCACATATTTACTCGTGGTTCAAAATCTACGCTATAATGTAAAACACGAAGAATTTGAGCAAAATAAATCAAATTAAGTCTACTCTCTGCAAGGAAATATAACTTAATGGCAATGGTTTAGAGATAAAACAGAGCTACAGTAATTAATATAAAAATAGGAGATGTGGCATGATTGTCCATGAGACAGCCACCCACCAAGTGACAGTAGAATAAACGATCTGGAATCGTTGCTTAACTGTCTCATCCTATACTCAATTTACGGGACAGGTCAGTTGAGACAGATATGGGGGAAGTTGAAACAGAGATACAAGTAACACAAATACAAGTGGGTATGGTTGTCCTGCGACAGCATGATTTTTGTTCCGGTTTTCAGTCCGATTTTTTCCGAAGGAATAAGAATTTGTCCGGTGTGTTTGTTGACAGTTCAATTTCACAATCTCCGAAACAGAGAGTACTTCCTTCGTCAGACATATACTGGAGGTTTTACTGGAAGCTAGGAGACTCTGTTTCGGAGATTGAATATTTCAATTTTTAAGATTTCTGTAAGCGTTTTCATAGTTTATTTGTACAGACAAAAGGTTTATATTGTATAAGTTTTAAATGCTGACCGCCTCGGTGGTGTAATGGTAAGCGTGCTCGCCTCGAGTGCGGAAGGTCGTGGGTTCGATCCCAGGCCGGGTCCAATCAAAGACATTCAAATTGGTATTTGCTGCTTCTCCGCTAAGCATGCAGCATCTAGGAGTAAGAGCAAAGACTGGTCGACCCAGAGTCAGGATAATGTGTCTGGGTAAAATGGCACGTCCTGTGGACTGTTTCTTTCGTGAGCTAGCACGTTAAACATTCGACTCAGCGTGTCGATCAAGTACAAAGCACGGTTCATTCGTCATCATTCATTACTATGCTCTCGTCCTGAATATGCATGAAATATTTGCCACTGGACGTTAAGCAACATTCAATCAATCAGTAATAAACATTAACATAAATAATATGAAAATGTGTCCCCATGAAATATTGTCTACTTGTACTATTGTTCCAAAAGAAAACATCGTATTTTGCCAAGCCTGGAGTATCGGTTTGAAAAATCCGGAAAGTGGTACCACTGGAAATTGTGATTTTGACCAACAATGTGCCATTTAGCTGTCATTCTCTCGAATACATTAAGAATTCTTGGGAATCTCATGTAAACAGTAATTATATTACCGATATATTGTGAAAATATCGATTAATTTGTTAAAAAAGGAAGGGAACATAGTGGATGATATTTTATCCTTCAGCTTGTCTCCGACAAAACGACCAAGAGTCCAGTTTAGAGTACCCATGAGAGGGATCAAAAATGCATGTTCCAAAGAGACAATACAAATTTGAAACAAACTAAAGGATAAAACAAAAACAAAAGGAACCAAGGTTTGGAATCCACGAAATCTTTTACAAAATAGGAGTGGGATCAGGTGCTCTAGAAGGGTAAGCATCCCTTGTCTTCCGCGCAACACCCGTCGTGGAATCCTTAAAATCTTATCCGGGTTAAACGTTAATCAGAGAAGAGGTCAACCTATTTTTGTATTACCGGTAACAGGTCCTTAACTAGTTGAGATACACTGATAACATATTGGACTAACAAATTAGTGATGGCGACCATAAAATTTTAGGAGGGACGACTTCAACCTTGATTGGATGTATCCTTGTTGTAGTTATTTATTCGAAACAGCAATCATTATACTTGACTTGGAAATTAATGATTTTACGTAGCCGATTGGTTATGGAACCTTAAGAACAAACAGAAGAAGAACACGACACATATTTCCCACAAGAAACTTAACCCGAACATTTTGACCACGAGACAATTTTCATTTATTACATTAGATATTAATCAAAAGCCTAATCGATATGTTTTTTTTTTTTTTTTTTTTGTAAAAGTATGTTGGACGATTTTGTGTTGTGGTAAAGTGTAATATAGCTGTCGGCAGAAGCAACTTTATGACCAAATGAAGATATGTGGGTGTTTTTTATACCTGGAATCGATTCTTACTTTAAAATAATGGACACCCACCTACGTTAATGTTTTAGTGTAGACTTCGTAACAAAGATAGATATTTACGTTTGTCACGGTAAAAGCTCAAGACAATTTGCTCTGGTATGACGTCGATGTAAAATAACAATGTCTTTATGTGCATCAATGACGTACTCGTTCATTTAACTCGAAATTTAATTGATTTAATTCAGACAGAAAGTACACCATCAGCTAACAAACATATACTATATTTATATTAATATAATATAAAAGTTCCAATTTACATGATAACTCATAATATACATCATTAAATGAAGTATACGTTGGAAAAGAAACGAGGTTTACTACAATAATTTAGTTAGGTCTTTTAATTGTTAAAATTCTTAAGCACTAACATACGGAAAGTCCTCGAAAAGTATAGCACTTAGTAGTTGACCCTGCCGTCGGATTTGGCTTCCTATTTCGAATTGTTTGGATTTTAGTGCTTCTTTTGCTATGTTTGGATCTTGGACTTCCTACGTTTTGATTCTAATGCCACTGATGAGAGGTTACTCGTACTAAGTGCATTACTTTTCGATGCCTTTTCAGTGTTTTAGAATTTTAGCAAATGCAGCAAATTTCTGTAAAACATTGTTTCATAAATTTCATGTTAGACAAGTCTGACAACTGGGCTGATGAATATCCTCGGGATCAGAATATGTTATTAGCTTTTTGTAATGTCCTGTATTTTATTCGGGGCTCAATTCCTTTGTCCTGCGTTTTTATTTAAGCGTCCTTGACTTTCTATTCAAAGCGCGATGTTTCGTAAATATTACTTCACGTTTACTTAAGCAGTTTTAACAGGATGTCGTGACAATGCTAATGTCAGTACTTTTTGTAGTCAGACACTATTTTTACTGAACTCGAAAACAGGGTACCAATAATAACTAACCCAGTTTAGGATTCCATGACGGATGTTGCATGCAAGAGAGGGGTTGTTTACCCTTCCGTAGCACCCGATCCCCCTCTTGTTTTGTTAAGGAGTTTGTGTATTCTAAGCCTTTGTGCCTTTTGTTTTTGTTTGATCTTTTAGTTTGTTGCACTTTTGACCTCTCATATGGGTATTCTACACTGGACTGGTTATACATCAATATTGTCATATTAACGGTTAACGGATATTTACAATCATACTTGGAAAACACTAGGGGCTCTCATTCACCTGATTTTAGAATCAGATATATCTGATTTGACTTCTTGCATTTATAATATTTCATTTTGTTAAAATTAATTGTACTCATATTATTTAAAAACTCCTATGATGGATTTCTTACTTTTTATTTTTTGTGAGGCCTTATTCTACTTACATAGTACATTGTTATGGTGTGCAAATATAAATTATACTCACACCTGTACAACAAGAACACTATCGATACTAATGGGTTACTTTATTTTCAATATTTCTAATCTACTTTCCATTTTATTTATATTTCAAATTTTAAAAGTTTTCGAGTTGAAATATATTTTGTTTCGCACATTATAACGTCTTTGGTTTTAATGGTTGATAGGATTGCAAGGTTTTTACACTTGATTGACGTTAACCCGGATTAGAGTTAAAGGATTCCACGACGGATGTTGCGCGCATGACAGGTGGATTCCTTTCGGATTTTACACAGATTGACACTACTGATTTGACACGGATTTTAACATTAAGGAAGCCACGACGGGTGTTCCGCGCAAGACAGGTGATGCTTACCCTTCATGAGCACCTGATCACTCTCCTGTTTTGTAAAGGAGTTCGTGGATTCCAAGCCTTTTGTTTTTGTTTTATCTTTTAGTTTGTTTCATATTTGTCTTGTCTCTATGGACCATGCACTTCATGATCTCTCTCATGGGTATTCTCCACTGGACTTGTAATGTTATTACTACCCCAGCAAATTATTAGAAAATGAAGATTTTTGTTAAATGATAACTCGTGAAATATAAACCAAAATTTAACCCATGCATTTGGTGTTGTTAATGCCTTTTATATAAAAGAGATGGAAGTGGCAAATGACCAGGATATCGGAAACTTTAATTATCTTCAAGTTTATTAGATCGCTTTCTCTAAGATACATTTTTTTCGCCAAAGAGGTATGTGGAACTAAAAGAGCATTTAAAAGTGTTAATAATTGTATTTAGTTATCGTGTGTTAAAACTATGTTCTGCAGTCGTATTATGCTTTCGGTGTAGCTACTATTTCCAGAAAAATATGAAGAAACAAACTGGAGAATTACTTGGAAATTGGTTTAAAATAAGGCGATATTAAAACGAAAATAGTTGTGCTGCCCCTATGAATAAGCTTTATAGTCTGCTTTTTACATTTCTAAGCAAGTATCTCGTAATAAAACTTGCGTATAAAATCGGGATATATTCCCGTAGAAATTATCATTGCAAGACGACGATACAAAGCGTGATTAGAAGGACCGTTTTTACAGTAAGATTTAAGACTCAAGGGAATTCCGAAAGATTTGGAGTTTTTTTTTTCCTAAAACAAATCAATTTATTCAACATTCCCTGTTACAATTTACCTCAGCCGCCCAGAGGAGAAACCGAGGGTCCCTGTAATTACAAATGTCATTCGTCCAGGGATTAAAAATGACATAAAAAGTAAAATTTTGGTTCAAGCAAAATAGGTGCGTTTTTCTGAAGGTTGTCGTAATGTTATCAAAATATCTCACAGAAAATGATATTAGTTTCGGAAATCCAATTTACGACGGAATTAAAGGCGGACAAAGTACATAGTGTTAAATTCCAGTCACCAGTTATGTTGATTAATTTGATTTATTAAATTAACATTGGGTCTTGCTGTTTTACAACAATAATACATTTCACAGATTCATGAAACCAGTGAAAATAATATAAAAATTATCTGCAAAGATAATCAGCATTACCACCTTGGTTGTGATTGCGAGTAAATGAGTCGCCAAGGGAAGATAAGATTTCCGTAATCTCGGTTCATTTCCATACCGATACGTTTGGGGTTTTCAAACATTCACGTGGAAATTTAAATATAACTTTTATTGAACGTTTAAACAAATTTTGTCGTTGCCGTGTCGTAATCTTTACATCAAAACTGTGTTGATTTTTATTCACATATGTTATATATGGTACATTAGAAAAGATAAGGTTTTCTTTTGAGATCTTTCAAAAGATTAATGTAAAGCTTTTACGAAGATAACAGATGCAAGGAATAGCGTAACCCCTTAAGAGACGTATTAGAAAGGAGGAACAAAAAATCTGTAGAAATGTGATAGGATATGTTTTATGTCATGAATATGTGGAAGCCATATATTAAATACAGAATCAGGTGCGTGACAATATGGCTACCTCTGGTACAGGGACAAGCCTAGATCCAACGACTGATATATGCTATTTCGTGAACATTAAAAGCGTCTGTTAGCAGCTTGTTTGGAACGCCTGGTTTGACTTTTCGTCAAAGGGGTATTATAAACCAAGATGTCATTTTGGAAATGAACTTGAAAACACTAAAAATATCACTGACTGCCCATATGAGTAATCGTTAAAATTCTGAAATCAAAACTGTTGTACTTTTATACAGATCTATGAATTGAAATTACTGCAAATACAGTTGTAACGTATTCAACTGCTTGTGTTTTACGTTCATGATTTCAATAATATATTTGTTAGAACTGCGTGACATAGTGTCTAGATGGCGATTTAAATCACTGTAAAGCCTGACATCGATACATTGTGATCTTGAATCCCGCTTTGTACCATAATATGATATAATATGTTCTAATGCTTGTTCGTTAACTGCAAAAGGCCAGTGATTAATCCAACTCCAGCAGACACTAAGGCTTCCTTTAGCAACAAAACTCATTGCAACTTCAAGTTTAAACAATCGAGTGGCATCGGGGATGCTATAGCCGAGTTGCGGGTTCCAAAACAAACATGACTTTTAAGTTACAGTTCAAAGAAGAATTTTTTGATATTTAACAATATCCCAAGTTTTTTAACCTGATGTAAAATTTTGGGGTTATCGACAGGAAACCTTGTTTTTACAAAACTTTTAAAGATTATTTGCGACTTTGACCCCGGCCTTTAATGGATTTCCCCAAAAATCAATAGTGCTCTCTCTTGCTTGATGTGTAACAATTCCACAAAATTTCATTACAATCAGATTTAAACTATTGGAGTTATCAACCAGAAACCCTTTTTACAAAATTAAAAAAAAATCCGACTGTACCCTTGACCTTCAACGGATTTCTCTATTAAATCAATAGGCTCGTCTCTTGCTTGATATGTTACAATATTTCAAAGTTTTATTTAAAACCGATGTAAACTTTTTGAGTTATCGTCCGGAAAATCTATTTTTACAGCATTTAAAGAAATTGCGACTGTAACCATGATATTTAACGGATTTCTCCATAAAATCAATAGGGTTGTTTCTTGCTTGGTATGAAACAATATCCGTAAGTTTTATTGAAATCGAATTTAAACTCGTGATTGACCGGAAACCAATGTTGACGCCCGCCCGCCATCATCAAAATAGCCGAGTTCCCCTTCGTTGCAACTCGATTATAAATAGGTTTGAAAATAGCGATACCTCAAAATCAATCAATAAAAAAGATTTAATACCTACAACCTTTTGTTTTACAAATGATTTGATGTATGTGCATACCTATGTCCTTTTTGTCGAGTGTTTAGAGGTGTATAAACATAGCTCACAACAAAATAGGATTTACAATGGTGGAACAAGACACAGTGATCTGGGTAAAACTTTACCTGGACATTTGATCTCTTGATTCGGTTTCTTCAGTTGTGGAAATGTAACTGTAAAGATGTTCAACTTCTGATTGTGTTAATTTAGAAGTCGTGGCACCTGGATAATTTTAATATTATTACTCCATAACAAACACCCAGTTAGCAATAAAGTAGGACATGTCCGATAATTCTTTATAGCGGTCTGTCTATAGCTACTACTTTTCATGACTGAATTAGCTCAATTTAAAGCATCCCAAGGGAGATATTTGCAGCTGGAGCAAAACCAAAAACCAAACAGATGAAAATCGTAACGCAGCTGATTAAAAGCAATGGAGAAAATGCTCGTCTTTTCAAGATGTATAACCTTGAAAGTTTTATTCAACTCAGTTTGTTATTCTTTACACTGGGAATACATAATGCATGAAAACCAATGTTTTCGATTTATTCAAGGGCGGCTGTGGTAGAGAAATAGGTCGTTCGGTTTCTCCGCTTGCAGGTAAAACCCTTGCAATAGGGGCGTCCGTTGGGTGGGCGTGATGTATAAATATCTTACCACTCCGAGAGTAGCCGGCGTAAAGAAATAGGCTATTCGGTTTCTTCGCCTCCTAATGGGTCGTCCGTTGATTAGGCGGGATAATCTCTAAACCAATATCTTTCGGAGGTGACGTAAATCAGCCGGTCCGTGTTGGGAGAATGTCACGCTTTCAACACGCCAGAGACCCATTTAACAGCTCGTAATGAGTTGTCGTTGGTGGTCAGTTACTTAGGCTTAATTTACCGCCATGACCCAAACAGTCCCAATTTTGCTTCCGCTGGCTATAAAAACGCTGACATCCAGCCATCGCCATTAATGATTCATTGCTTGATAACTCGTTCTCTTCCTAAATATGCATGAAATATTAAACGCTGGTGATTAAACAACAGTAATTCAATCAATTAATGCATTATACGATCTTCAAGGATTAACATCTCATCAGCAGTATTGAAACTAAACATAAAACCGAGATCCAATAATAGTGGATGCAGTACTCAAAACTAAATAGGGAGCCAAGTCCACCAGAAGGATTTCTACCACGTACAACATAAAAAAGACGAACCCTTCGTTAGAATTAAAATAAATACTGCAAATTTGTGTAAAACATGGAATCAAGAGAACGCAGAAGGGCCAGACAACAGGGACACCGTACGTCAACAGCCACGACAATTTCGAGACTATGACATATATGAGCAAGACACATATTTTACATATTAAACTAAAAACAAACATACACGACGCCACCAAAAAAAACGAGCTGAAGTCAGGTGATCGTAAAGGGTAAGCCGTTCCTGCGTCTTTAAAGGTACCTGCCGCATTATCCATTGCCACTCCGGCTTATGTCGTTTTCGGAGTGATAGTGGGAAGCTTAAAAAATCACCAGGCGGAAAAATTAAATGAACAACCCGTTTTAGGTTATTCCTTCAGTGTAATAATTCCATCTTCACCTGTGAAACGGATTCCCCATATTGGCCGACAATATTGTGGTGTCGCCCATAAATTATCCAGAGCATATACCTGTTTGAGCAGTTTCTGTCTAGAAAATCGCTGTATTGGACATACGTATATTCGAGGAGATATATACGCTATACACCTGGGCAGCTCGAATGTTTCTGCAAAAGAACGTGCAATTTTGTCATATAGTTTTGTATAAATCCTTCCTCTATTATCTAATTCAAGGTTAAGGTCAAGTGATACATTTCATGCCAGATATATATGACCACTTGACTGGTGAGTACCCTCCTGGACAATGGTGTCTCAATTTTGTATATTTCATTTGCTATATACGTATTTGAATCGAGACTTTCCTCCATGAATTCACTAGAATTTTGAAAGTATAATGGAAATCATGATAATTCGGAAAACATTAACAATTTCTTCGAATATATTGCAAAAATGTTTCATTTCGTAATAAAAACAGCATTAAACATTTATATGGATTTTAATATTAATTTAAATTGGTGATTTAGAGTCAGGTCAGAGTGACTCGCTGTGAAAATTTAAATCCAGAACATATTATAATATGCTAGAATTTATGACTGTGGACATGTTCGACTTTTCCCGATGCAATTGTGTGTGACTGAAACAGTCTAATTTGATGATTCCATAAGGGATTTTCCCCTTTGAAAATTAAAAGTCAGAACGTTAAGATACAGAGTAATCATGAAAAACCTCATTTACACGAAATGGTAGATAAATTTTTAAAATCCTGAAAGACGTGGAAATTCCTGATCTACATTGAAAACCGTACAATTATAAGACAAATGAGATCAAAGTAGAATGCCTATGTGAGACTTTTCCGTTAGAAATCTTTCTTGTCAGCAGCAACCCTCTATCAATAGATTTTATTAGGAAGCACCAGCCATAGAGTTGTTATTTAACTGGAAAATATTCAGTCTGTATGCAGGTGCTGTTAAAATGATGCTACATATGATTGCAAAGTTCAAAATAGAAAAATCAAGTCATCTCTCTTCTGTTAAAGGTTTGTTTTAAACCCGCCCTTACTATTAGTCAGAAGCACACCTTTCTGTGCATGTTGTATTCTTATTTTCAAATCAATTGGATGCGATCGACAAACTAACAACTTGAGAATTTTTTATTCAAACTATATCTACTATATAGCGGAACATTAAACCAAATCGCATGGCTGGTCCAACATTCTCGATTTCTCTCTGTAGAATGCTCTGTATTACTTCTTTTTTATACGGAGAAAATAATAATTGGGCAGGAAGGGAGCCTTTGGAAAGCCTATAGTGCCCGAACACTTATCCGCTAAACGTTTACAAAAATTTTATATCAAGAAATTTGGCATTTATATATTCAGAATTCATTTTGAATGAACCCAAGATGCAAATTACAAAGTAAAGTTTGTCCCTTTCTAAAACCAAATATTTGTAACTCTGTTTGTATTTTTTACAAAACAATAGTGAACAAAACCTTTTATTTTGTCTTTTAGTTTAGACTGGGGCAAAGTAGTGTAAAGCATGGAGAAACGAAATGTTCTTATGCTGTTACAAGAGGAAATGGACATAGATATGATGTTTTCTGACAGATATGTTTGATTTTATAAGACACGTCACTTTTAGAGAAGATTATATCAAAGTACCTCTGAGCCAATATTTAACTGCTGATCAAGTAGTTATGTTCAGCCATTTTGGTCAGATTTTTTAACTTCTCTGATTTTATCCATTCCATAGCATTGATATTTTTGCCGAGTGACCCCAACCCTTCTTTTCATCATTTCATTAACCCACTTGAAAAACCATTTTAAAAGTTTTTTTTATGAAATTCTTGTTATTTCTTCATGGATATTAATGGACAGAACCTACTAAGATAAATTTTATGGAAAACCAAGAACCCTTTTTCCGCCAAATTTATAAAATGATTATATCTCGAAAACTAGCATACTGACCCGTCAATTTTTCCTGCATAGTTTGTCAAATACGAAGGTTCTCTAAAGCAATTATAAGCTATTGAAATCCTTAAAAAAGATTTGGAAGACCATGCAATGTAATATTGATTTAAAGAATATAGGTCATCAATGTTACTAGAAATTCATGAAAACATGATAGATCTTCGTGTTTTTTTTTTGGTCCCTAGCATTCTAATGAATGTAAATATAGAAAAGCGATTTATGCGCAGTTAAGGTTTGCTTTTTTATATATGTTATAAACGTATTTTAGATGTGGATCGTGTCAGTCTGACACATATTCTATATTCTTTCTTTTAAAACTTATATATGTAGTTTGTGCATCCATGACGTCTTCTGCATACGAATAAATTTATAAATGGGCCATTGGAAAGCCGATCTTAAAGAACCACGCATCTGCTATGTTGATATCATCAAGACATCAGGCTTGTCCTTTCTTATAAACCAAATATTTTGTATCTGTGTTTGCAATCTTTATTTACAAAACAAATAGCGAACAAAAGCTTTTATTTTATCATTTAGTTTAGAATTGGAAAGCGTTTCAAAAATGTTGATATCAAGAAATCAGAAATTCCAAAAGTGATATCTTCAGAATCCTTTTAGAATGAGCCAAATATGTTAATTTCAAAGCAAAGATTGTCTCTTCCCAAAACCAAATATTTGTATTTTTAACAATACAATTCCGAACAAAAGCTATTTATTTTGTCCTTTAGTTTAAAATGGGAAATAGTAGTAGTGTAACCGATGGAGAAATAAAATTTTCTTACGCTGTTACAAGAGGACAGAGGCATTGATATAATGTTTTCTGACAAATATTTTTAGTTTTATTAGACACGCCACTATAGAGAAGATTATATCAAAGTAACTCTGAATGTCATATTTAAGTGCTGATCAAGTAATTGTCGGTACATGTAACTTAAAAGAGGTTTGTGGAAATTGACAGCCCCTGCTATGTAACATTGCTTTTAAAGGACAACGGTCTATGATTGTATCTAGAAATTCATTTAAAAAATGTCAAATCTTCCAAATGTTTGCTCTTTTTAGAATCCACTAGAGTAGAGTAAAGGAAAATCAAATCTTTTTTTAAGGTCGTTGTCGGGTATGTGCAGTTTTCATAAATTAGTAAACTGAAACGTATCTTATCAATTGTGAAAAAGAATAATATTTTTTACAATTTAAAACAAAAAACTGTACGCAGAATAACAATACGATTGATATATTTTCCACCGCTATATAATATCGTCCTTCTTTAATTAAAAAGACGACACAAAATTACAATATGCTCTTCATTTTGAAATAAATTTGATACCATTTTGAACAGGTCACCAGCACAAAACTTTTTTCACTCTGTTAAGTTAAAAATTATTAGTTTAACGTTTCAGGAACATCCTATTAAAAATCGTGCCGGTGTTCGTAATGAAATGTTTCACGTGTATTCTTAATGACGAGATAGTTGTTCTGTTACACGTGAGGAAATAATTTAAGATCGGTTATCATATAAATTCCTAAAATCTACAATCAAACTGCATGAATCAAGATATCATGATAAGGCGTTAGATAAAAACGATATCGTTGAAGATGGGGTCGTGCGCCGCCATGTCAAAATATAAAAACATCTCCAACTTATTAATGAACGCACTTATTTTTTCCGCTAACAGCTGCCAAAAGTATCATTTTAACAAGATTGGTAACATTTTATTTCATACTTTTTCAACCTCCTTAAATTTTCAATTGCACTGACCACTTATGCTGAAGAAGTCGTGCTGCTGGTTATGAATATATCACATTGGATCACACTTTTTTCGATTTTTCTGAAGAATGATAATCTGACATGAAACTTAAGATGACTGTAGTTATGAAAGCTGAGATGATTTAAGTGCGAGTAATTATTAAAAACAGGATCATGTTAAAAGTATAATAATGATATATGGCATCGGGCTAACTAAGTTTTCTATTTGAAGAAATCTGACATGCACTTTAAGTAAGTGACCCTATGTTTGGGAGTTACCATGTTCTCTAACAGAAAGGTTTCCCTAACCTATTTTCTCAATCAATGTATAAAAAATACCAATTTTAATTTGATGCTCTGAATGGCCATTTCGTATATCAGCAGTGATCGAGGTCAAAATGTTGGAAATCCCGTTAAAGCAATAACAATCTATAAGCACAAACATCAGAACTTAAACAATCTAAACCAGGAGTCCAAATTTAGCTAAGAATTACCTCTGCATCAGATAAACGAGACTTGGAAATTTATGGTAGTTTTTGCAGATTTTGAACAGAAATTTAAAGGAATTTATGTAATGAATCATGCCAGGATAAAAATCCTGACTACTGGGCTGAGAATGTCCTCGGGGACTAACACCGCCATCATTGACATACACCCAATGGTAGATATAAATCTTTATAACAAAATATCACTATTTTTAATAATGTTAAGGGCAGAAAACATACAACGTCTCAGCTCACAAAAGGATGTCCTTGTAATAAAATATAGTTACTACTCTTTTGAAAATAATACGTCATAGCTTATATTGTCTTACCGTTGTGAAATATTCAGTGCTTCAAGTTATAAATTTATATATAGAAGCTTCATTAAGGCAACTGACAAATCAAATTATAGAATAAAGTTATACGTTTATCTTAGTAAGAATATGACAGCCATGCAGAACTAAAGATCCGCAATAAAATTTGTTTTTGCAAAGAATTTTTCGCAGGGAAGCTTATACCACAATCACCAGGGCGCCCATTTAAATCTAAGATGAGAATCGACTGTATTAAATTTTCGATCCAAACCAACGCTCCAATAAAAAAACAAAACAACTTAATTGAGTCGGCGGTTTCAAAAAAATATTGATAATCTTCTGAGGTGTCGAGATGCATTGCACTTACCAATCGAAACCCAGTTCTTGAAGACTGTGCCGTCAAACTTTCCCTCTAGCTTTAATGCAAATTGGAAGAAATACAAGGACCGACGAAAACAAAATCAACAAATATTTCCTATGACATATGCCTTCAAGGAGAAATCTAATGGAGTGATAGGGCCACAATCCATTTGTTTTGTAATGGCTTCAATGCCGTAAGCAGTTTATAGGTTAGTTAGACATTCCAGATCCTATACCTTATTGTGTGCTTCCTTAAGTCTAGCCACTTGCAACGAAGTAATGACGGTATTTTCCCTATTTTTTTGTAATCTGGACTTTATTCTATTCTTCAAAGTTTGTTACAATGCCACTAAAAACATATTGGCTACACAAATACCACGAAAATGTGATGTTTTAATTTCCTTTTATCTTAAAATTCGACTATAGGAAAACCATTCATGCAAAAATACATTTAGGTTTTCTGTTGAAATGCCAATTGCGCCTTTACCATTCAAAGTGCTTCTTCTAAATTCTTAGATTGGTTTCAATTTCAAAACATGTTTTCTTTAATCTCTGGATCATTGCAAATGAATGTATAGCAGGGAGATACATAGGGATCAATTTCGTCGTCCGCGTCATCGTCGGTGTAACACTTATAATATCTAATCCGCTACTTCTCTTTAATCAGCCAGACTTTAAATTCTACTGTCATTTGGTGGGTCCATGGCTGTCTCATGGACAAGTATGCCACATCTATTTTTATATTGCACATTATCTTACAAAATCTGGTATTATGCTTTCTAAATTATTTTCCTACCAAATCAATATTCAAATTTTGCCGTCCTTTTCTTTCACTTAGACAATGTAACTATTTTAAACAATAAGGTAACCATCTCAATCCGCTACCACTTTTGAATCATTCAACAACTCTAGAATTCAACCTAACTTACACATAATCTCCAGTATAAAGACTAGTATTACACTGTTTTACTCTTTTCTAAATCAAAATTTTTCTTTTTTATCGCCATTTTTTTTCACTTTGACAAATGAGAGTATCCTGAATTATGGGATTATCCAATCCTTATTCGATACTTCTCTAAAATCACTCTTTCAGGTAATCTTCAGTACCAAAGCCTGGTATTGTACTATTTTTCCATTTAAATATTACTAAGACACATGTGAGTATGCTGTAGAGCGCCATTCTTTTCCCCTACTTCTCATTAGCTACTCAGCGGAATTAAAACACACTAAAATATTCTTTAATATAGGCAAACTAGGACGACCAGTAATTTCTTGTAAAAATTCATGGACCAAGTGAAATATACAGTTCATATGAAAATGAAAAGATATGGGGTAAATGTCAGAGAGACTGAACTCCGAATGTTATCAAAGATGTACATGTTACATGATTACTTTTGTAAAAACACAAGTCCGTTTCGGTTGTGACTAACATCGATTCTGATCATACGCCGGGTTTGACTACTGAATAACACGTCGGGTGCCACTAGTGTAGCAGGAGTTCCTTACCCTTTCAGAGCACCTGAACTCACCCTGGTTTTTGTAGGGTTCGTGTTACTCCAGCTTTAGTTTTTCAGTGTAGTGTTGTGTGTTCTAT
>JAULBM010000009.1:321751-337550 GCA_032357055.1 Geukensia granosissima
GTCACAATAAGTTTTCCTTTGAAGTTTCTACACTTACGATTAATCTTAGACTTACGATTTGTTGTGAAAACCATTGCTGCTGAATGATCACAAGGTGTCGGCATAAGTTAGGTGAACGTATATACACAACCGGGTAACTTGTATAAAAACACTTCATATTTAACAATACCTGAAAGATACTCCAGATTTAGTTTTCAGTGTGGTGCTGTGTGTTCTATGTTTGTCTTTCGTTTCATCTTGATGGCCATGGTCTTGTCTGTCTTCCGACTAAACGATTTCTGTCTGCCCATTTGGTATCTTTGAATTCCTTATACAAATTCATCAACAAAGTTTATACAGCATAAATAATATCGTCAACATTTGCTTTTTAGACAATCATACCGCATCTCCTCTTTTTATTTTATAACGAAAGTAACGTAGTTCATTGTTTAGTCGGCATGACATAATGGAACCTGAGTAAAGTGGTTGTCCCTGTTTAATTAGTCATTTATTGTTATTTGTTCAGCATTTTTTCAATAGATTAGGTAGATTTTCGTGTTTTATAAATAGTTTCACATTTATATTTCGGGACCTTTTACAGATTTCGTTATGGTGTGGACTCTGGTTTATTGTTGAAGGCCGTAATGGGACCTGTAGAAGTTTAGATTCGACTGTCGTTTGGTGGATGGTTGTCTCATGGAAAATCATGCCACATCTCCTTTTTTATATAACATCGACATATCATTAAAAGTCCATGGTGTAGTTAATTTCATTAGGCTTTTATGTTTTCCACCTACCAAATATTACCAATTAATAATTAACATGTTCCCAATTATCGTATAATGATAGGTTCCGTGAAAGCTGCTTCTGTCATTAGAAATGGAGAATATAAGGATATATAAGGATATTTTGCATTTTTTTGTATAGCTAAGCGGTAATATCTGTCTGTAACACTTGTGGGATCTTAAAACTCTATTTTTGTACAACAAACTAAATATACACTGTGATTATTTTGTGTACCACGGTTTCATTTTTCCCAATGGGGTCTGTATGCATGATATATAATGGTAGGTGATGGCCCATATAACATTTATATGTGCACAATCACGGGCTATTACTAAAGTTTCAAGTAAACTTTCTTGTATGTTGAGTTTTTTCGATATTCACGATTTCTTTCTCTATGCATGTGGGTTATTTTGAATCAGATTCCCAACTGATTCGGTTATGTGCAGTTTTCTGTGTTATTTACTGCAGACAATGCACTAGCGACGTTTGTGCCTTTATATATACGAATCGGATATCCCAAACGCAACTTCAAACCTCGAAACGTCAATAAAATTTATGGCGAAAGTACATGCAGATTAAGGGTTAAAAGTATTCAAATGTATGCATGGCAAGTATAAATATCAAGATCATGTGCTCCAGCTTACGTCATAGCGCCAACTTTTATCACAATAACTAATAAGTTTTGTAATAATCTAGTAACATTATAGATATGATATCTGCAGATATGTAAGGTGACGGGTCTAGATAATTTTCACGTGATAACCTGGAAGCTGTATCTCCTGGGTACACGAGTTCTTCCCAGTTGCTGAGCGATATCTCCAAGGGAGATAACTCGATTGATAATCCTGCGCACTGGATCCAATTCTGGAGCAGATATCAGCCAGTATCAGTGCTTTCGTGTATTTCTTGTCTGTCGATACACAAATCCTCGATACCGAGCGACCGTTATCATATATTTGACAACATTTTATTATAATATGAGCTAGTTCTTGCAAGTATAGGATAAAATTATCAAAAATATATCAGATTTACTTGGCTTTATTTCTCTTTATCATACACTCAAATTACTATAGATTCTTATATCTATTCAAAGTTGATAAAAGTTTACAATATAATCATAATGAGATGGGTTTCTTGTCAAATTTTATTTTAAAGTTCTGTTGTTCAGTTGGTTTCGGGATTTAAAATATAGTCAAAATCATTCTTATTTTAATTTTGGGAATTTTAGAACGCAAATGTCCATGAATCGTTTTTTATAGTGGGATGTAATTATGTGTAGGATGTAAAAATATTCTATTTTGTTCTGTGAGTATCCTTACTGATGCATGCTTGGTTTTTTACAAGGAAACCACAACTGAAACAACGGGTTTTATCGACAGGAAAAATTCAGATCGGTAAAACGGATGTAAGGCGGTATTTCTGGAAAGAACATTAAACTGAAAAATAATAATCAAGTAACATCGAATAACAAAAACTGTCAAGTGCTGGAAGGTCAAATCTCGAGGTTAAAGGTCTTATCAGGTACCACTGGTTTCTGTATCAAGCCGTTTTGTCCTTTTTGTATACATTCGAATTTTTTGGACATTTTTTAGCTTGCCTTGTTTGTCGAAGCTTAACCTGTGACCCAAATGTTTTAAATGTCCTGAGCAATGTGAGATACAGGGCTTATTGACCTCTTACCAATATATCTTAGATTGAATAAATTATTGAAAAAAACATGATATTTGTCCAGAACCAACCAAGATGCTTCAAAAATACAAGAAACCATAAAAAATAAGAAAACGACATAACTGTAAACTTAGCTTTACAATATTTAGATTTACATACTGCTAAAAGTAGTGCATTGTATTTTTCTATAAACCTATAGAACTCAACAGAAAATAAACCTAACAAGGATAAACTAAAAAGTTTACAACAATTGATTTGCGTGAATTAAATTTTTCAATACGTGTTCAACATCAATGAGTGATAACGTCATTAACGTCAGTTCAACGTCAACTTTCCCGATTTTGTAAACTTATGCAAAACGAATTGTATTTATTTTTAGCCAAGCTACTTGCCTTCACTTGCAAGAAAGAACATTTTTTTTTTTTCAAAACGACAGACGACGCCCTGTCCTTTGAAAATAGTCTGGGATAGGAAACCGTTTTCAAGTTACAAAAGTGAGCTTTTTTCTGTGCAAGAAAGTGGTTTTGGCGTCTAACTCGTTTAAAATGCTTCATTGTGAAACAAAGCGTCAAGTTTGACATTTTTAATCAGTTCATGGCATCATTTCAGATAAAGCCTTCACTGTTACAATAGGGCCCGGTGTCTTGACATGCAGTCTCCCTTCCAGGGCCTTTTTCGACAACGGATGACAAAAAATGGCTAATTTTTCAAATGAATCGATGTCCAGCTTTTGAATCTTTTCTTTGTTTTTGTTTTAAACGTCGGACATTTGATTCGGTTTCTGTGAACATCTGAAAAGTTTGACGTCAACTATAGCAGATTTACTCCAAAGAAAATCGAAAGGTCTTTCTGAAAAAAGTAGCCGCTATATAACATTATATTAAGATGTTTTGCTAATTCGTTAAAAAGAATAAGGACAGTTTTCATAATTCTTTCTGGTAAAAATATCATAAAAATGTTTGAAAACAATTTGTTTTCTTTTGGTTTGTATAGATAATATAACACAGGCTGCAAGTTTTAGCTTTAAACTACAAAACACTGTACTGGCAGATGGAAACAATTTGGGTCTAGGATTATTTCACAATTAAAAAAAAAATCGAAGCATTATATTAGCAACATAAACGGTACTACTGTAAAAATGTTCTGATCCTTCCGGTCTACTTTCAGTTCTAAATATAAAAATGAGTGAAGTTTGTTTATTTCCATGAGTCAGTCTTTAAATTTTAGAAAATAAAAATTGCTTCTACAGAAACAGCCATCCTCAATTTCGAGAAATATTCTACTACTTTTTGAAATTTGTTCTCTTCTACATCTTTGAATATGCTTTGTTTTCATTATTTGTGACATCAGAGTGTCATATGTCAAAGCTCAAGAACGTTTGCAAACCAAAAGGAAGGTCTGAAAATTGTTTTATTATATTTTTAATAATAAATTACACGTAGTTTTTATATCCATTCTATCCTATTTTACTTCATTTTAGTTGCACTGAAATTTTATATGGATATTAAACTGCCAAAAAACAGTAACACCTGCAAGTGTAGAGATTAAAATCAAAATAATTCAACTTAATTTAATTTTGAACCATTTGGTACAAAATTTATTTCGCAAAAACTGGAGTAAAAACTATAATGTTAATTTCTGATGCCCAACGGAGTCTACAGTTTTGGTTCTTGGTTAAAATTACTGAAATGTTTTTACAAATGGGCACACATGGTGTGCCTCATATTTATAAATTTATATTTGTTATCTAAGCGATCTTTGGTTGATCAAATTAGATATAAAATGATGTACATAAATATCATCGGTAAACAAATCGTCGATTAGATAGTGAACCCCTGTGATTGTCAATCATGTCAGTCAACGAGTACCAAGGTCGTCTTTGGTAGGGAAAAAAAAATAAAGCTCGTCTTTTTCCATCTTCGTTGAAAAATTCAAAGATTTTTTGCAAAAAAATACATTTGTTTAGCAAAACTTTCAAAGTATAGTAAACATTAAAACACAACTTTTTTAACTATTACAGATGTGATTTATAATAATGTTACATTTTAAACGTAAATAAATCATAAAAATAACAAGATTCGAATTTCTAAAAATAAAATACCAAGACTCGGGGGTCTTGTAGACTACTAAAGTACGTAAATCTTGAGCAACATTTAAATTTCATGAAAACGGTATCATAAAAAATAAAATCTTATCAAAATCAATATATGTGACCAGTTAAATATTCCAGGGGAGTGGTACTAAAATAAGTTAATATCAGGGGGTCCAGGGGGCAAGCCCCCATTTGAAAATCAAAAATGATTAAAAAAAATTAATCAGTTAAATATATGAAAAGAAATTTTCAAACGCCATGTCTGAGCAACTTATCTCGTTCCACTGATTTTCACATTGTCTCTTGCTAAAAATAAATATTAATTTCAATTGATTTAGGAGTGGACTTCAAGTTACCATATTGAATGAATACAATATTCGGCTTTATCTCGGTTTATCGCGGTTTAATTTCGTCGATAATAAATCTACATTCGGACCTTCACATTGGCACCGCATAAATCAATGCCCAATTACTGAATATGGAGAGTATAATGTTTTGTTTTTTCTGGAAATTTTGAATGCATTGTTTGTTAACCTATTGAAAAAGTTCAAAATATGATTCTGAAAAATACCTAATGTAAAGCTTCGATTCTTGCAATTCATTCTGAATTAGGTGTGTATCTTAGTCTCTTCTTAAATATATTCTTTATTGCTAAGATATAATAACAGACTTGTAGACATTGAGAAAAATGTAATGGGAAATTTCCCATTTGAGATCAGCATTTGTAGAAAACAAATCTTTAAAATCTTCTGTTTGCATAACCTTTTGACAATCTTAAAAGAAAACTTGGATTAATACTTCAAAACATTCAAAAAGAGAAGCAAAAATTACAAGAATATTATACAGATATGTTAAACATCAGCTGCGTGTGGAAACGATACACAAAATAAACAAGGCAAACAATTCTTTTGTAGCACTTTTTACAATACAAGCAAATTTCAGATTATATATTCAATTTCACTTTCAAAATATATTAAGATCAGATTTGACAAAAATCAGGATCAGTGCTCATTCTTTAGAAAAGGAAGTTGGTCGCCATAACAAAATACAAAAATTCCATGTGACATTTGCTCTTATTGTAAATTTGAGATTAACAATGATTTTTTTTTAAATTTTGAAATGCCCAAGACAGAGGACATACAGTAATATACGTATTAAAACAAGTCGCATCAGGGAAATTCTCAACACGGAAACCATTACCTCACTGAATCAGTATGCAAATTTATTCAAGAAGCCAATTTGCCGAGGTAACCAATATGTCTACATTAAAAGACTATTAGGTGGAAAAATATGAACAGGTTATGTAAGGTTCTACATGTATGAACTATGTAATATTAAAATTCTTTCGTGTTGCAGTTATTTTGCTAAATTGTATTTTGTATGTCATTGTATGTTTATAATGCACACAATCATATGGTTAACCATCAATAAAGAATAATTTTGAATTTTAATATGAATAATTTTAATGTTAAAAATCACATGACGTACATTAACTAATTTGTTGACAATCATTTTTGTTATTTGACAAGGTTTTTCAGGGGACTACAATAAACATTATGGAATAAGTTCCTTTTTGGGAAAATCTGTCACCAGTTAAAATTTAAAAAGAAAATAAATTAGCCTGAGAATAAATATATTATGGCAAATAAAAATTTCAATTATAATTTTTAAATTCAAATTTATACAAAAAATATTGTATTGATATAAGAGAGAAACCTAGTCCCTTCCAAACCTTGTTCGCAGTATATTTTTGTCAAGCCTATTTACAAGAAGTGTTGATTATTGTTATTTTCTTCTTGGATATTTGTTTAGTTTTTTCTTCTTTGGAATTTCGATAACGCGTTTTTCCAATTTGTTTCAACAATCCTAAGAACTGATATTTTTACAGTTGACGCATCATTTCCAATCAAAACAAATAAATGTCAGAGACGTCAAATCAAAAAGTCACTGTAAATTAAACACGATTTCAACATACCCAAACATGCATCGCGCGTGACTTTCTGTTTGTTTAAAGCCAGTTTATTACTTTTCAGGCATTTCTCAATTTCCCGCGTCAAACTAAAAACACATGTAGGCAATTATATAAAGCGACACCTTTAAATTGAACATTAATTAAGGGGAGTTCTGTCCCTTCTCATTCTTCAACTCTGCCCATTAACCAAAAAGATTCCCAGGAGACGACGGATAGTGTTTTCTCGCCAAATTAACACGCATGTTAATAAGCATAGTCGTGAATTTAATGGAGAAGTTAATTACCAGGGGATGATTTTATGTCGTGTTTATATATCTGGTCATTTATTTTTATTAATGAGTTGAGATCTGGTAAATTTCGAATATGTCTGTTGGAAAGTCTTCAGTTTCTTTTAATCATTTTAAAAATTTTAGTATTTCTGCATAAATTCAACTAAACTGAATGCTGGTTTACTTCATAAATCTACAAAACTGGCACTGGTAATAAATAATTTTTTACAAGATTGTTTAAACGGTACAATGTATGTATACATATTTTTTTAACTGAAGAGAAGAAATAAGAACAAAACTTTTATTCTTAGAATAAACTAGATAAAATTTTATCAGATCACACAAAAACATTCATATTAATACAACACAAATTGATATATAAATAATCATAAAGAAATTACCGATTATACAACAGCACTGTATTCTCGAATGATTATGCAAAGGTTCAAAAATCAAAGGCTGCAAATTAATTAAGTAATTTCTATCCAAATTTTCGTACAAGTGACCAAGACGGATCAGTTTTCTGGCAAATTGGACTACAAACATTATAATTATATGAATTATGCCTTAATTAACACTTCGCTCTGCCAATGCGATAGATAATATTGGCGTTTGCTTTGAAGAGTAAAACCTTTTAGATATGGAATATTTCATTCAAAAGATAAAATTTTGAAAGCACGATAAGAATATTCGTATAATGATCAGTTTGAGACTTTGAAACTCTCTTAAGAGGAGATACGAATTCATCATTTTCTCGTAAATTATTATCAAAGTGGTCAATTTTGTCAGTTTATACTTACTGTGAACAATTATTTATGTGTTTTGGAGGCTGTATGTATGGATAAAAATACAACCGCATGCACTATTTCAAACTTTAGAAACCCGAATCTGTTTACAAAGTTTTTGCTTTGCCAAAAGAGAATTGTTCTATGGAAAACTCCAACACTAATTTAATGACAATTGTTATTTCGAAAAATTAGTAATATTTTTGCCTAATAAATCAAGCAAGTTGGTAATTGGTCATTAAAGTTTTCTTAATTCTTATCAAAATGTCAACGATAAATTTCGTCCCTTGTCAAATCCCCGGCGCCGTAACCCCTGTCTTATCATAATCTTATTAACTAGATTTATAGAATACAATTCATTCGTTTATAATCTGTATAATTTCTATTTTATAAAACGGGTTTGTTCTGTGAATAAATGATATTTGTTTTTAAAAAATGCCAATTTAGACTTAGTTGATAGTAACGTAAATCATATAAACAAGAAACTTAAATTTTTTTTCTTGTGGTTAACATAATTTAAATAACGATAAATTGATAGTGGAGCCGAATTTACATGCATCCCCTTCTTTTTTTATTGCCTTTCTCTCCACTGCATCAATTTTGCGGTACTACAAGGAACAAGAAACAACTCCAGCTTTTGTTATAGATTGAAAGTGTTGGTCTTACATTTAAAGCTCGATTTGTACAATTTAAAGAAAGAATATGGAATATATCTTAAATAGTGCCTTGCATTTCTATCTCTTATCAGATAGATTGCTGACCAAAATAGCAAATCATTTAAACGACGTTTTTGGTTCTGATAGCTCTACCCACGGTTTCTTGTCTCTTTTATTTGGGGGTTTCTTTCCACTTATACAAAGGATAAAACGTAAATTTTCTGTGAGCAACTGTGTATAATAACAATTAATAATAGAGACAAATGTCCCTGCGACTGTCATACACGTGTAAATTACAAACATCTACAAGTTGTCCTATAAGGCCTTCAATAATGGACACATATCGTCATCCAAAGGGTATAAAGGACCGCCAATAGTTATGATATTCAAATATAACAGCTATCAAACAGATAAGTAGACCATGAAACACAAGTCGCATTTAAACACAAAAAACCACATCCACTGGGTTACAGGTTTTTGGATTGGGACAGGCACATAAAATATGTGGTGGGTTAAACTTTGTCGTTTTACCACAAATAGAATAAAGAGAATAGGGGTTAGTGCAGAATAAGGGACCCTTAGGGTCAAAGTACAAACGGATGTCATGCAGTTTGCGTTTGGTTTCAGACTCCTATCTAGATTTGGGTCAACGTTCGTCTTATAGTCAGGGTTTGGAGCTTATTTTTTAGATTATTCAGGAGACTGGGTTGACTACTGAAAATAAGGCAGTGATAGATATGCGGAATATAATATAACACATGATATGCAATTTATTTTAAAAAGTGTGCGGTTTTCTGTCGTCAACGTAACCAGTTTAGGTGGGGACCAATGACGCCATCAGGTCAGGTAGTAGCTAAAACAGAATGTAGAAATACTGAAGAAAAAAAACAAAATCCAAACCCATATAAGAATACACGCAAAAGGTATGATAATTACATTTTTCCAGTTCCATAATAATTTATGAGGTTAATGGATGTACTTTTAAGCATCATCTGTATAAACTTATTTCCTGTCACCAAGCACCAAAATACTGACTACTGTTTCAAAGAAAGAATATTGAATATATGTCAGAGAGACAAAATACACATCATTTTTGTGCACTGTATAATTTCTCGTTAATCTGTTGCCTTAAGTTCACTAAGTTTGAAACGAAACAAGTTCTTAAAAATAGTGCCTTGCATTTCTATCTTTTATCAAACAGATTGTTGACAAAATAAAAACAACCATTGTAAAGGCCTAAATTTCACTGCATACCAAGAGCTTTTCTGGATTAACTTTAATCAGGTACACTCTATCAAATATTGGAAAACAGGGAATTAAGAGCAGTGCAAGTAAAGAGCTGGGCTGTAATTTTCTTTCTCATTACCAAATTTACACCAAAATGAATTGTTGCAAGAGGTCTTTAAAATTGAAGTTCAATATGTTAAAATCTTTTCAGATGAAAATATGCATTAATTGATCAACATGCATAAACACGTACATTAAAATATGAAATTGATGTTTTGTTTCACATGATAACAAGAGCAATCAGTTTTACATCAACTTTGAAAAATAATAGTTATTTAAAGTTTTTTACTTCTTTAACTTAATATTCTGTTGTTAATTTTTGTTTTAAAAAAATGCGCGATAAAATAATCCCATCGAAAATTCTAATTAAGGTTTCAAAAAATATATACATATTTTTTTCATTTTGAGCGGAAAAAGCTCATACACATGCACAATGGGCTAATTATCGTGAACTTCCCTTCTGAACAATGTTCGATAAACTGGATTATATAAAATGAAATAGATTTAACTTTTGTTTTACTGAGTTCTGTCAGTGCTGAAGTCATTGTTAGTAGTTTGTCATATTTACTAATTATTTTAGAATATTAAGAAACTTGTTCATACATGCTGAAACAAGTATATTTGTACAAAATTTGTAGGTGACCGACAGTGAAATTGACAATGTGCTAATGATCGAATGGTTTATGACTTTCCCCCGCCCTGCCAGTTACGCCAACTAACAACTAATTGTTTAAACTATCTAATAATCATGGATAACTTGTCGGTCGTATCGATAATTTGTGATAGTATATCATACCTATCTTGGTTCCAGATAATTACACGAACATGTCCTATTGTAATGATATTGGAACATAATTATGAAGTTAATTTTACGACATTAAGATTCTGATTTACGGTTTGTTTACTTTTCGGCTTAATTGAACCGGAAGATAAGATGCGTCAATCAGTCGGCAACATGGCAGATTTGGCATTCGGGTACATTTCGACGTTTTCGATTTCCTAAGTTTACAGCACAATATCATTGAGCAACGAAAATGCGCCATTGCAAGATTAACCAACGTGATTTATCTTTTAGAGTTGAAGAACAATTTGCAACTAGTTTATTATTTTAATTATTTTACCATTCATTTTACAGGAATTTGGCCACAGGTACCAACGGACCAGCAAGTTCAGGGTTCAGTTTTGCCATACTTTATGTTCTTTTTGTCAGCCAAATGCCAAAAAATTTCCGATAAAATACTGTGCATGTTAAGCGTTCTTCTTAAGTTCGAATCATCCGAGTACCTTAAATGACTCCTTAAATCAATGCCTGGTTATACTTTTCAAGCATTACCGACTACTGGCTGGTTTTACTTTTCCAGTATTGCTGACTACTGCCTGATTATACTTTTCCAGCTTTGCTGACTGACTGTTTGTACCTTTCCAACCTTGCTGACTACTGCCTGGTTATACTTTTCCAACATTGCTGACTACTGTTTGATAATACTTTTCCAACATTGCTGACTACTACCTGATTAAACTTTTCCAGCATTGCTGACTGACTGTTTGTACCTTTCCAACATTGCTGATTACTACCTGGTTATACTTTTCAACATTGCTGACTACTGCCTGCTTATACTTTCCAACATTGCTGATTACTGCTCGGTGATACTTTTCCAACATTGCTGACTACTGCCTGGTGGTACGTTTAAAGCATTGCTGACTTCTAAATGGTGATACCTTTCCAGTATTTCTGACTAGTGCACAGGTGATACTTTACCAATATTGATGATTACCAATACGCTTCTCATACCTTTCCAGCATTGCTGACTATTGCATTGTTACACATTTCCAACATTGCTGACTACTGCCGGTTGATAGCTTTCCAACATTGCTGAATATACTGCTTGGTGATACCTTACCAACATTGCGGACTACTGCTTGGTGATACCTTTCCAACATTGCTGACTACTGCTGGGTGATACCTTTCAAACATTGTTGACTACTGCCTGGTGCTACCTTTCCAACATTGCTGACTACTGCTTGGTGATACCTTTCCAACATCGCTGACTACTGCCTGGTGCTTCCTTTCCAACATTGCTGATCGACTACTGCCTGGTGCTACCTTTCGAGCATTACTGACTACCACCTTGTGATACCTTTCGAGCATTGTTGACTACTACTTGGTTGTAGCTTTTCCAAATTGCTGACTACTGGCTGGTTATACCTTTCCAACATTGCTAACTACTGCCTGGTGGTACGTTTAAAGCATTGCTGCCTCTGCCTGGTGCTATCTTTCCAGTATTTCTGACTACAACTTGGTGATACTTTTCCAACATTGCTGACTAGTCCTAGGTCATACCTTTCCAGGTATGCTGACTACTGTGCAGGTGAAAGTTTCAAACATTTCAGACAACTGCCTGGAGATACCTTTCAAACACTGCTGAAAACCACATGCGATACCTTTACAATATTATTGTCTACTGCTTGGTGATACCTTTTCAGCATTGCTGACTTGTACTTTATAATACCTCTCCAATTCTGCCGACTACTGCGCAGGTGATACCTTGCCAACATTGCAATCTACTGTCTTGTGATAGCTCAACAATATTGCAAACTACTGTCTTGTGATAGCTTACCAACATTGCAAACTACTGTCTTGTGATAGCTCAACAACATTGCTGACTACTGTCTGGCGATACATTTATAATATTGCTAGCATGATGCTGGTGGTACCTTTCCTCCATTGCTGACTACCACGCAGTTGATACCTTAATATTCGCCATTGCTGACTTTTTCCTGGTCCTACTATTCCAACCTGACTACTGTCTTGAAGAAATATTCAGGAAAAAATGCTTTATCACATGCATGTTTACGCATTATGCATCAATTGTATGCAATATATAGCGAAACTAGCTTTTTATGAAACATTTTATTATACCGTGCAGTTGGCATCGTATTAAATGTATTAAATATATGTTATGGAAAATTAGTGCAAATAGTCTCAGGCTCATGAAATATCTCAAAATGAGGGTTTCCTGAAATTTTTTTATTCTTTCTGAAATCCTGGAAATATTGTCTTTTGATCGGTTAATTTTTCGTTGAAAAGAAAATATTTTAAACTTTTATTTTCTGGTTGCTCAAACCTTTTTTCAGACATTGACACCATTTTTATGTGTAAACATATTCGTAAAAAATATTTTTGAAAAACGTTTATTACATTTACAAGTATATCGCAAAGTTATTAATTTACAAATCAACACTTTCATGTTTCATATGCTGATAAAATTTAATCATAACCAGTATTTTTTACAAAATTCATTAAAATTTTATTGGTCTTCTTTAACAACTCATAAATGTAGCTATCGTGATACAAAATTTAATTCTTTACAAAGAAGACATTGAAATTTGATGTAAATCGCATACAAAGTTTCTTTCTTTTTTCATATTCAAAACGATCTTATCATCGTAATGCAAACTGCATGGACAAACACATTCTGGAAACCCAACCAAGCACCAAATCGTGTAATTTTCTTAAATATTGGAACAAGTGCAATAAATTCCATTTACACGTAATTAATAATAACAAACGTGTTGTTTAACAGTATGATATTTTCACATGGCCTCTCCTAAATTGCAGGGGGCCCACTTTTGTGGTGTAAATATCCAATTCAAAACATTATATATAAATATTTTTCTTATCATGGTACTACCCAGTGATTCGCGATATTACAAGACATTTGAGGTAATGAGATAGATTCCATTATCTACTTAAACTTTGAGTTGGGGAAAAACCCATCCAGATTGTCATATCAGTCTAAATAAATGTATTGCGTTTTCCAATTTTGGATTTTACGGAAGACATTCGGGTTTTGTCTGTTATCCAAAAATGAACACTTTTGGCAAAATCGTCCAGTATAAATATTCAAAACATCATTGTAATCTGAGCTTATACTGAATGAAAATTTTTGCAAGTCATTTTAAGGGGTAACATAGTCTTCACGTTGATCTATCTTTATTCCAAAACAATATCAAAGAAAACAAATCAAAGGCAGAACAAACACAAATAGTAATGTTGTGTCTTTGGTTTGCCATATTTAATATAAAACAAGAAAATTTCAAACAATTTTAAATATATTATACGATATAATTTCAACACTGGTTTAAAGAAGTCATGCATTTGCATTTTATGTCTGATTTGGATTGCGGAAATGTTTTCTCCTACGTAAAGAGGTGTGTTGCTAATTTCTTATTTTTCTAACATTTCGAAGATCCTTTGATATGTCCAATTGTTATGATAAATATTGTTTTCTCAGCATGAATTCTTTCGACCGTTGCGCAGTGGACATTTTTGATATGCGAGTAATTTGGCAACACCTTTTTGATCATGGCCAGTCCGAGTGTATCGAATGACCGGAAACATGCGAAGAAGCTTGTTAGCGCGCTGCAGCTGACACGTGTGTTTGGATTAATAAAAGATCCCGATATCTTAACAACAGGAAAAAAACAGCAAATTAACACAGTATCAGATAAAAGATTAGGAAAGAAGAAAATTATTTCTGAAATGTCAATCGTCCATTGAAGGAAGTTTTTGTGCATATGTTTATAAATTCTTTCCTTCCAATGATTTATTGCGATCTTTTTAATGTTGAGTGATTAATGTATATAATCGAGAGAATCATGTTAATCAAAGAGCTGTGTTCTAGTTTTTATATGGTATTTTCACAAATGTGATCCTTTGTTTGCATATAATTTTAGAACTGCTGTCCCAGCCCAATTTTGTGTTGAAATTATTACTGGGATACCAACAAGCAATTAATCAAAACTCATGGTCGATACAAGTACCAATATATATATTTTAAGGAGTGATAAACTGTTTTGAATTTGAAAATGCCACATTGTTTCGAAACCAATAATTTGAAAACTGCACGATAAAGAGATGTTTAAGAAAAATATATTTAAAGATTCATTCATAAAAAAAACAATGCAGTTCTAACGATTCTTCATGTAATTCTAAGTTCGTTAATGATGCGTAACGACCCGTTAAAACATCTGTTTGTGCAATTGTGTCTGGTACCTGCTAAAACAGACAACCAGCTTCAAACAAACCAGCAACAGGTACGTGCAACATACCCTGGTCATACAAAATTACGGAAACCCTTGAACTCCACTTTCTGCTAGTGTATGAATCGGTTCCGCCTAATTTGCGATTAAAGAATTGTTCTTATCTCTTGGAACATCTGTTCGTTGTTTCTCTTCATAGATGTAGGCTGTTTTACGAGAAATTTCAATATTAAAACACGATTTCATCGTTCAATTTGAAATTATTTCATGCACAAATTTATATTACATTATGTAATTATCTTATTGTTGTAGAAGTTTCGATGTCCGTGAGAATCTTGCATTAGTTCAGCCACTCGGGCAATAATAAAATTAAGTATTTATATTTTGTAAAACTAAAATTAATCCAGCAATAATGTACTTTTAAAAGTGTGAACAAGTAACTTGGTCCAAAATGCTTCATTCTGTGGGCCCGAACCATTTTTAAACTCTCTGCGAAAGGAAGAAAAAACAGTGCATATATCTATAACGCGAACTCTATTCATAACAAAAACAGATGTTTTAATTGTAATTCAATATTTAAATTAAATGTTTGATACAAGATCCTCCTAGGACCCCGATTTCGAAAATCGAATTATTTTTTGATAAAAAAAGTATGTAAAAACGCTGTTGTTAAACCACCGCGTGAACTCGAGAATAAAAAAAAATAATAAAATACAACCAAAACATCACAAAAATAAAAGAAGACAATATGAGGGTCTCAATAGAAAAGGGGTTCCCAATCACGCGAGCACCCTCATATTTTAGAGTGTTTAAATTTTCACGATTCGAAAATATTTTACAAAGACATCAAAAGAAGTTTTTGGGGGACGGGGTCAATGATTTTATGATTTGTAAACGCTTTCATTTTTTCTAGAAATTTGAACTGGTTGTTCGGTATGTCATATTGTTATTTGAATTGGTATGGTCTTCTCGCTTATTATGCCCGAGTTCCACTCTAATAAACAAACCGGGCAAATGGTGTGATAAAATTTTAGTCGTTTATATTGCAGGGGCTTAATTGGCCGATTTATGTTTCATTTGTATGTCCTTATATTTTGGGGGGATTTAACAGATATCCTTAGAGTTGTTTCTTTATCTATTGTTGAAGACCTTCAAGTTACCTGTATATAAATGTTGGATTGTTTGAGTAAAGTATATAACACAATTACCGAACAAATCAAAGTCCATAAGACATACGGCAAAATAGGTATCACACCACCGGA
>JAULBM010000009.1:337650-364538 GCA_032357055.1 Geukensia granosissima
GGCCACCTATTTTTTTATTTTGTCAAAGTTTGTATTTATTACCACAGAAAAACCAAATAAGGTAATTCATCAATTACATCAGGGATTTAAGATATATAAATGATTTACAACAGAATCATTTTTCCATTTTTGTATCTATGTTCGTGCCTTTGCAATGTTAATTTAAAATTTTGGAAAACATTCAAAAAGTAAAGAAAAAAATTGAGCAAAAATTTGTCGAAAATGCTTATTCATAAAATATCATTGAACAAAGAAGATAGAGTTTGTCAAATACTCATAGTTATATCATTTCTACAATCTGCATAATATGTTTCCTGAAAAGGAAGTAAACTATCTCCATATCTTGAAAAACTAAACATCCTTTATTTTGAAGGAAAAAACTGTGACTGTATACACAATTGAATAATAAGGCATCAACAAGTTTCTATGCTCGAATTTTTCCAGCCGCCATATGAGTTTTCATACCTTAAACAATAGAAGTCAACATTTTTGCAAAGTAAGTTAAATTCTTTTCAAAAATTTTTAAATAAATTAACCGATGAATAAAATTTGTCTTAAAATTAAAATCGGAACTTTCTAAATTCTTAATTTCATAAGAATATGCAAATTTAAGAAACTTTCCCTTTTTGGTAATGTTCTTGACCTTTCATATAATACATTCCGATAAAGAGTGCAAAAAACAGGTAACCCTTAACTTGACTAAGTGTATATATGTATAACTTATCCAATCAAATTCTTAAAGATATATCTTTTGTTTCTAATAGAGCCATGTTCGATGTTTGTAAACATTATCTGTCTCTGTCACTGATTAAACCATGACGCCCTGTTATAAATCCTGAAAAAATCGCTGAACTAAACTTTTTACGATATGATACGTTACCAGCTGTAGTTAATGCATCAAAGGTGTTTGATTGATATCTTAGTGCGAGAGAACCATATATGTTTTCGATTATGTTTTGTTTTTGAACTAACTGTCAGAAACAGTAAGTATTTTCAAAGTCGGAACATCGTGCTCTCTCCTGCTTTATTTGTAATATTATTTGTACTATTCACCGACCGTAACAGTTATATCTTATGTAGTTGATTTTTTAAGTTTGTTTTATGTCATTTTGGCCACACCTTTGTCAAATGTAGAAGGAGGTTTGAGTACATACAAACATGTTGAATCCCGATAAATATCTTTTGTGCTTGTCACAAGCCAGGAACCTATAATGCAGTGGATATCATTGTTAATACTTTCAAATGTTCTTGTTTTACGTAGCATGCTTATTATGCCGATAATTGGTTCATTTGTATATCGCCATATTGTATATTTTGAGCCTTTTACAGCTTGCCGCTTTAGGACGTTATTTGAGGCCTGTAGATAATCGTACTTTATACGTTTTGGATTACTCTCTCATAGACATACATTCAACTTTTTTTTTAATAGAACAGGACACATCATGGTTTCACTGCATTAAAGTGATTTCCATGTACCCGAAAGAAAAAGAAACTAGTTAACGTTCCATGTACCCTCAAGAAAAAGAAACAAGTTAATGGACATATATAACTATATTTCTTTATTTTATTTAATAACAATACAAAACCGTAGATACATTGCATACTTAATTCAGTTTAACGTTGTTCCATAAAATGATTATGTCATATTTCCAATATTTTCACAACTTGTTCCCCTTCCTGGATAAGTGGGAGATCCTGGGGTAATCTAAACTTACTTGATTTTTCGCCTTTATTTGCAGAAAAGAATATCTACAATAAAGAACAAATTATATATATGTAAGACTATAAAAGAATGTTTCGTTTAAATGGTTTTACAATGGTCACATGCCACACAGAAATTGTTTTAAATTAAAAAAATAACAGTAAATTATTTAATTTGATACAGTATTTGATGAAATTTTGTTGATTTAATTATAGACCGTACAGAAATCATCTCAACCAAAGTTTGCACGATTAAAGATCTATTAAGTACAATTATCTTCGTGATGTTCTGTGAAATCATATTTATTTTGAACAAAGCCTCCACACTATAAGTAATAAATTATAGGAAGACGGGTAATGAACAGCATAATTTTGGCGAAATACGTACCTACGTGTATGTGAATATCGGGTATGAAATTATCACTTTACTTTGTTAGACATTTAATGAATTAAAAACAACATCCAATAAGCATTTTACATGCTTGATTCGTAATACCTAAACCACAAGCAGCCTTATTGGTATATATATATTTAATATATACTCAGGGGTTAAGTAAATTTGTCTCATGAATGAGTGTTACGGCGATATGGCAACTTACGCTACCTCGACAAACATTCACTTGCAGAAGGTCAACGCTGTCCTCGACACACGTGATAAGCACCAGAAAAACCTGACGAACCCGCAGAGGTCGACACACGTAAGAAGCGTCAGAAAAACCTGACGAAACCCGCAAAGTCCATGACATACAGAGCTTCAAGAAGTTGCCATATTTCCAAATCTAAAAATTCGATTTTATTACTCGATGATCCCCACCAAAAAAAAAAAAAAAAAAAAAAAAAAAAAAAAAAAAATGAGTAAGCATAGAACAGCCATCAATAGCGATTCTGATGACTTCTGTAACCAATGTATCTACCTGCCTGACCATTCTATTCTTGTTTTATTCGTATGAAGCTGACTTCATACAGAGCTTTCTACAGAGAAAAGAAAAAAGTTTGGCTCTTTCTTTGATTTCATGTTCCGCTAAATAGATGACTGGATGATATTCTCGCACTGGATGGTTCTTTATTTGGTGGCTATGTCGACCGCATCTATCCTATTGAACTTGAATTTAAAGATACTACAGATACATGAAGGTCTGCTTCATACGTTAACTTGCATCTAGAAATTGACAATAAGGGCAAGATAAAAACAATAATTTACGACAAGGGAGATAACTTTGTTTATCACAGTGTAAACTGTCAGTTCATGTCTAGAAAAATTCTTACCTCACCTGCATAGGGGGTTTACATTTCTTAGTTGATATAATATTCCTTGTGATTCCTATCAGGATGTCATTGATATAGGCTTGCTGATGAAAAGAAAGCTACGGGGACATGGTTTTATCTTGAAATGATTTAACCCATCACTTTGAAATTTATTTCGGTCACAATCATGATTTGGTTGACATGTACGAAATGTCCATTTCACAAATGACGATGGATATCTTTCCACTGTCGTGAATACAAATCCGTTTCAATACCAGTTCTGACTAACATAGATTGTGACTATACGCCGGCTTGGTCTACTGAGTAACATGACGCATACAACTAGTGAAGCAGGAGTTGCTTATCCTTTCGGAGCACCTAATAAATCATTCTAATTTTTGTAGGGTTCGTGTTACTCTAGTTTCAGTTTTAAGAGAAGTGTTTGTGAACTATGTTTGTTTTCGTTTCTCTCACTGTTGGTCATGTTCCTCTTTGTCTTCTGAAAATAACTGTCTCTCCCTTTTGTATCTTTGAATTCGACTAGAGTTCCAAAGCCAAACTTGCATTTGCGAAAAAGCGGACCAAAAAGAAGATGAAGCGCAAAATCCGCTAGTAGAATGTTGAGAAGGAAGATAAAGTCACCAAGTTGATAACTGAAAAAAGACAGAAGCCGCCAATCAACTGACAGAAACAGTTTGTCAACAAATAGAAGCAGAGGTAGAAGTCGCTCCTTAACTAGTTAGCACAGGATGAAGAAGCATCTGCTCGACAACCAGGGGTCGCTCTCATGAGCTCAGATACCGGTAAATAGCGAATGTGAGGAATGACGATTGTTTACACAAACCTTCTGTCACGAAATTAACCGATACACACGTAACATTAATTGCCGATCGCAACATTCACTTCAACGCTTTCCGACATCAAACTCCTGAATGTGTTTCATTTACAAAATATTACTAAAGATGTCAACAAATTGGAAGCTTACCATTATGAACTTGACCTTATTGTTTTGTAGCAAGGAGTCGAAATGTAAAAACAGGCCATCAGTAAAAATGCTGCTCATAAACCATCAAAATGTTTAAGGCAACGTTAACGTGAGGTGACATGTACAGTTACAGATCGCTGGAAATGGTTGAAGCCACATTGGAAACAAAGTTTTCAAACTCACCAAATGAGGACTATAAACGTCTTGACGATCTTTCTGACATCCTTCGGAAATTAAATCTATAGTGAAAAATACTAAGGTTTTTGAGTCTTTTCCAGGGATAAGACGAAATCTATCGTACGGCATCCAGAAACGCGTCTCAATAAATATCAACACAATTTTACACATCAGCCATTTACGGAGTTTTCGACATTAACCCGGTAAATTAGGGTCGTTTGATTTATGTTCGACTTGGAACAAGATAATGTTCAACCAAAGTCAACCAAACCTCCTGGAAATTGAACAGTTAATGTAAGGGTCAGATAAACGACACTTGATCGGATACTGGATAGTGCAAACTGCAGGGTGGCGTGGAGACCATATCAAGCCATGGCATGGGTATGAAAACATTTGTGAACATCTGCGGATAACATAAACTGCAAATTTTCAGAAATCTGTTAAGAAGTAGCACATCGTGTGTCAAGAATTTACCAGTAGAGTTGTTCCACAATTATCAACCTGGAAAGGGCTAATTATGTACGCAATCATATATTATCAAAGTAACCGATCACTTGCGTCTCCAGAATGTCTATTTAACATTACAGACGAATCGCATAATCTCTGATAATGTGATTTACCGATATAATCAACCTGCCTTAGGGACTACAATTCACACATGGAACAGTAGGAATTACAAGGATTTATGGAAGGATACATAACCCAAAGAAATAGGAAATAAGTCTACAGACAAAGGATCTATTAAATGAATTGTTGGTTGTAAAACGTGGGACTCTGTGTGGTTTTTCTAGGAAAGAACGTTTGATTCTGTTTTAAACACTTGATACCGATCACTGGATTCGTTCTAACGGAACTATGAATATCGAATACTCTCGATAGGATTTCCTTTATAAATTTCTTAAGATGATTTGATAGAAGGCTATTGAACATTCCATTCATTTTTATGTGATTTTGGTTATTATTCTGTCGTTTTTTTATAATAGAACTATCAAGTAGATATCGGATAGTGTGTTAGAACCAGTTCGGTATTACAGAGTTACATTATTCGTTCTCTACTAACAGTGTCATATACAGAAAATATACCCAAGTATACAATATATAACCATGCATTATCGCTATTTGTCTCTGATAATTTCAGAATTTGGACTCATCACCACAATTCCACGTAATCTGGGAATCATAGAAAGCTGAAATTTTTATTATAGTATACCAAACGAAATTTGCCACAAAAAAAGTGAACCTATCAAAGGTTATACAATGAAATATATCATATTATATATATCACAGGAATTCTAATTTTTTGCCGCAGCTGTTGTTGTAGTTAAAAATTAATTTTATCTTGAAAAAAAAAAAATTTACCCATAGGGTGTAAAGTTAATTTTATGACTTTTTAAATTTTCTTCATTTTGTGGGTTTAATCAACTAATATTCTCGGGTAACAAGATATGATAAAATTTTAATTTTTTAGTGTTTTATGACAGATAAAAGATGAAATTTTAAGAATATAGTTGAATTATATTCAAGCTATAACACTGATTAACGAAATTTATCAATGAAAACATGCCATTTTGAGACAGATTTTTTCAATGGCAAAAATTTAATATAGAGGGGTAATGGGAAATTTTTTTGTGCTGGGGAAAACTAAAAATTTTACTGCAGGATGAGTTGCGGCAAAAAATTAGAATTCAAACAATATATAACATGGCATACTTTATAGCTGTACTTTCGATATATTTTGACTTAAGTCGTGGCAAATTTCGTTTGGTGTACATTAATTGTGTTAGATTTTGCCTTTTAAGTAGGTATCTTGATACAGGTTTAAAATCGACGATTCATGCAGTCTGAATTTTTCTTCAATAATGCGTAATATCGGTAAAAATGAAAATTATGCTAGCGTTCTTGCTTCAAATTAAAATTCCTTGAGTTCCCGTTAAATTTAAAATCCGAAATGGAGACAAATCTTACATATAGACCATACGTGATACCTAAATATCTCAAAGTATTTTTTTAAAATGAATATAAAATTTATGGGGATTCTTTCGCATTACCATAAAGATACAACATTTAGAAGAAGACAAAAAACTATTTGAAATGCACCAAGCTGTTCACATCATCTACGCAAATACCGAGAGATGTGAGATTTTAGCAAGAATGATGGCCTTGTTGAGAGTTTTGACCTTCAGTCTAATATCATATTCACCATATAAAAGTCATAGAAATTTCACAGACCCTTTACTGTTATAAAGACGAAGGGCTAAGAAGCCCCGTGACTATATATGACGTAGACTAAATTAACATACAAGTCCCCAGGCCTCAGTTTGATTGGCAATGATTTTTTTCCACAAATATGAAAAAAAAATTACATTTTAATGTTACAGTCAAATATTTTTGCATTGTAAATAAATAAGATACTTTTATTCCCATTTCAATTTCTGGATTGTTGTCGTCGTCTTATATTTGTAGTTATCAGAAATCAAGAACGTTGCTTTTTTATCTTTTCTTCAAATTACTGATCAAGCATTACATAATATATTGCTCTTTTATTCTTTCCGCAAGATCAGTTAAACAAAACATGACTTAGTTCTGTGAATTTCTTACAAATTCCTTGCAAGTTGTCTAAGAAATATGCCATCAGCTTATAAATCAAATTAAGTACTGATACCCAATATCGGTGTGAACATTTCCTCGTTGTGACCATGCACGCTACAAATTACGAAATCTCGAATAAAATTTTTGAAGATTTGAAATTTATTCAAGGATCAGTAGACGCTTAACTATCCGTGTCAGATTATCCATTGATAAACATCTTTGAGACGTCAAAAGAGACGACTGCACTGTCCGCTGTTGATATCTAGAATTTGAAGTTTTGAAAGCGACGAGAAAGCCGTTTTACCAATACTTTTCCAGTTTGTCCAAAACAAAAGACATTTGCCCCTCTTAAAAAAATTCAGAACGTGTAACGAAATGTTGCCAGTATGAATCCGGTTTTAATATCATCTATAGGATTCGAGTTAACCAATATAAGATACCTGAGACTATTTCATTAAAATTTAAATAGTCAATTTAAGATTTAAACATTACCAAAACGTCCAATTTTCAATAGTTTCTTACAACATTTAACTATACATGTAACATAAGCATTGTTTCTGATTGCGCATACAGGATTTTAAAAGAGTACCAAATAACCAAATCAAACATTCAAACTGGGTATATTTTCCTCTTATATGTTTCAGCAGATGTTGTCCTGCAGCAATAATCCTGGTTATGCCACAAATTTGACAAGAGAGGCATAAATTGGTTGTTTGATTCATGATTGATTGATTGATTAAATGTTGCTTAACGTCCAGTGGCAAATATTTCATGCGTAATCAGGATTAGAGCATATATAAATAAGTAATGATGAATGTCCATGCATTGCACTAGATCGACATGCTGAGTCTGGAGTTTGACGTGCTGGCTCACAAAAGTAACATGCAGTCCGCTCATGAAGACATTCCACTTTAACAACCCCCGTTACTTAATTGGACCGAAGAGTCTTAGGTCTTAAATATCGTGTGCTTAGCGAAAAAGCAGCAAATACCAATTTAATGTCTTTGTATTGTCCCGGCCGGGGATCGAACCCACTACCTTCCTCACTCAGGTCGCACACTCTAACCATTGCACCAACGAGGCGGTCTTAGAAAAATTTGTCAGCGAAATTTTCATGTTTAACCACGTTTTGGCTATTTTGGCCATTCTGGTTACAATGAAGATGACGGGTATGATTTTGAAATTGGAGGACCACCGTTCCATTTAAGTTTGGTTTTGGAATATCATTTTAATTTGAATGACAATCATAGAAAATGACGATTCCATTGCCTTTTTAAGACTCCTGTGAAACTAAAATATGCAAAAGCAACAATAAGGCATTCAATTTCAAGTTTTAAAACGGTTTTTGGATTTGTTGATAATGGTATTTTTTCTTAATATACTGGTAGTTTAACTGCACTCCGCTGAATGTGTGCATTTTATGCATTTAGAGTCATTCTTCCCTCGGAATCTCTCACTGTTGGTGTTTACCAGTATTAGCCTTTAATTACTGATAGCTATTGGCAATACACGACTTGTCTTGTTGCATTTAGATTCGAATTTGAATGATTTATTTTCCTAACGTTTTTTATGGCTTGGTTTTCCACCCTTTTGATATGGTTTAATCAAACTTTGGTGGAATGGTCATTAGATAGTATTCTACCGAACTTTTATCCGGCATCCCCATACATCAACCAACATTGCCCCTATAGATGAACTTTGCTTTTGTGAACCTGAAGGCAATTTCACTAAGAAAAAACAGTGCTTATATGGACTAAAGTAGACTCGCTGTCAGGTGAACAACACAGGTTCCGGAGAGTCTTTTAACCAGCACCAGATCTTACATTAATCAGAGAACATAACCAGCAGACTCAAAATCGACAACACAGAATCAAAAGCCTATTGTCTAGATTAGAACACAAATGGAGAAATCTAAAACGGACAAGAAAAACTAGGAAGAAACATAACGACAAAATGGAAAAAAGAACGGAAGATCGAACTCTTTTCCAGATGCTCCGAAAGGATAAGCAACAGTCCCGCCCGCGGCGCTTCCTGTAGATATCTTTATTCCTTCGAAGGATCTACTTCAATAATACAAGAGGCACAAGTTTTTCAGGTCTGCAACCAAATGGGAAACTTTGTTGCCATAAAATCAACAACCTTTCAATTTAAGGAGAAATGATATAAACCTTGTCTGCAACAACAAAATACAAATCTTTTCTTATATTTTTTTATTATTTGAGAAAATATTTATCTCAATAAAATGTTTATTTTAATAACAAACATTATTATCGTCTATAATATATACTGTACATAACAAACATATTTCTATGGCAAGATAAAATGGTGTCAAATACGATATCATGTGATAAATTATGTCACGTGATAAACAGTATGAGACCATAAGGCACATGATTTTAATTCAAGGCAAAATAGATCACAAGGCAAGATATTTAAAGCTTTCATTGAAAAAATCACTGCAATTGAATTTTCGAAATTTCTTGTCAAGATGAAACTTTTTCAAATTCAATAGCTGTAAGAAGCGAAAAATTAATAGCACTGATATTAAGTTAAGTGTTCGTTTAAATCAAACAGAAAGCTTTTCTCAAATATCCATGAAACGTTGAGCTATTTGGTTTACTTATGGCCCACTGTTGCATGTTTAACATAAGCTATGACATTAGTTATAATTCTAAATTTATTCCAAGAATAAGCAGGAATGGCACAGCAGAATTCAACTAGCGATCTACTTAGACACTTAAACAATTCTTGGCATATTCTGCAAAGTTTAATGCTGTACAAAATATGGTCAGGTGACCTTTGTAAGATAAAAATCATATAACCATATGTATAAACATAAAAAATTGGTGGCAAGACCAAGTAGGCACTAGCTGTTCTAAAATAATTAACAGAATGAATTATTTCAATTCTATATATTATAACATTTCTTTCATGATACAATCCTGTAATCTGGACGGCAGGTGAAAATCAAGAAACACATTCGGTGTTTCAGAAACAATTTTTCGTCGGCAATTTATTGAAATATAAAAAAGTGGTTTTTGACAAATTTTACCCATCAAAAGATTTAACTTTTTTGGTTGTACTCACATTTAGTGGAACAGATACAAACTAATCAACATTTAAGAGGTTGCTTCAATATTTCATTAGCCTCTGTATCTATCTGTATAAATATCACAATTATACTTTGGAATTCTTTACCTTAACAAAGACAACAAACAAAATAAAAAACAAAATTTGATACAAGATGAAACTATAGTTACATGTAGTCAATTCGATCCTTTTTCTGTTCACAAAATAAATGTGTCAGTTGATTGAGATGAACACAAGCGATGAGTTAAATCAGTTCAGTATCCTGAGGTAGGAAAATAATATCTCTTGTATCTCGTATTGTCTCGTGGTTTATGGCCGCTATGAGAGTGATTGTTTAACAATTACTCTTCACTGTATGGTTACACAATGTTCTATTTTTGAATCAATTAGCACCAACAGTAACTGTACTTAAACCCGAAGGGGATTCTGAATGTATGATCTGACCATGTGACTCCATGACGTCATGTTCGATTTTTACGGGGACGGCTCTTGGTGGGGATGGTGATGGATAATGTACGTTGTTTAGTGGACTTGACAAACCGGAAGTGTGGTCAGAAGCAAGCGATGTAATTGGGTTGTTGTGCACCAGCATTTCTATTGAACTTCCATTCATGGTTGGCGTTCCTACTGGTGTTACGTGAGAACTTTGACTCCCTGGTATTTGTGGTGAATGTGGGGATGATTTTACATCTGCAAAATAAAAAAAGTTCAATGTAAAAAGAAGCATTTCTGATGAAGTCAAACAAAGATCATATATTTGCCAAATCACTGTAAAAGCAGCAGTACAGCATTTTTAGGGTTTTCAATCACATGATGACAGCATAGCCACCAGAGTTGTTGATCACATGATGACAGTATAGCCACCACAGTTGTTAATCACATGATGACAGTATGGCCACCATTGATACAAAATAAAACATTCTATTAGTTTTTTGTAAGTTTACTGATGTCATAATCGAATTTAAAGGTAATAAATGCTTCTAAACTTTCTTTATATCATGATAAATAATGTCACAGATATGAATACAACTTATTTTTTCTTTTCTTTAATTCTTCCATGCATTGTATTTCTTACGCAAGTATTTTTTAAATAATTCGTATTGGGCGATAGTGACCTTCGAAGCAACGTCCTCTCAATTCTGCGTTATTGGACTGTTGTTTAAATACATCAATGCATGTGTTTGCTAAAGACACTGTAAACATGTTCATTTTTTGAAGCTACACAACATTTTGGAAACCAAATAAAGTCATTTGACCATGATATTATTCATAATCATCATAAAATAAGGATTGCTTTTAATTTCTCTATCAAATATTCTCGAGCAGTTTCAGAATTAAAGATTGATTGATTAATTATTGTTTAACGTCCAGTGGCAAATATTTCATGCCATATTCAGGACGAAAACAAGTTAACCAATAAGTCAATATGTAGACTGTGAGCAAGGGACCGGTAAAGGAGGGACTTTAGACTGCCACTGGAAAAATTGCGGGTTGGATAGGGGAGGAAAATTTAGTCTTGGTACTGGCCGCCTACTGACCACTCAAAATGAGCTGTTAGAAGGGGACTTTCACGTGCCTAAGACGTGGCGTTTCCTAAACACGGGGCGTCTTTAACGTCACCCTCTTGACGGATTGTGATTTTATACACCCCCCACAATCAGGGACGCCCCTTTTACAGGACTAGTGCCTCCAGGACGGAGATACCTGGTGCCTATTCTTGACCCGGCACAACCTTCGAGATGGGGACTTCGAATATTAATACATCCCGCTCGAACTAACGGACGCCCCTTTAGCAGGGGTTTTACCTGCAGGCAGAGAAACCGAACAACCTATTTCTATAACCCGGCCGCCCTCGGGAGCAGAATTAAAGAAACTTGTTGATTCTATTAGAGCTTTAAATAAGAATATTAAGCTAGGACAAGCAGACTTTAAAAAACACCAAAACCTGCCTTCAAAATGACATGTTAATTCGTCTGAATTGCAGACGGATAGTGAGCAAATATATACCTGAATCTGATTTTCCTTGTGACTTGTTCTTCCCAAGATTCTTTGGTTTCCTTTTTCTAGTCTGTATACCATCTTTCTTCATGGCTAATGGTCGGTTAACCTGTAATAGAAAAATAGCATTTTTTTAGATTTTGTCATTTTATGAACAATTCTGTACATATCCATTCGTGCAATTAAGAAAATATCAAGCACTTTTGTATCTGAATAGCGACTAAGAATATATTTGATAGCTGCTGACATTATCCCACCACTTGTAAAAGATTTAAATCTAAATTTAAAACATAATTTTAAGTTAATTGAATTTGCAAAATATGTTTTTTAATCCACATAATTTTTTTCAATAATCTAGTATTTTTTAATGTGTTTTTTATCAAAAAATTAATGAAGTGAACTTACAAAGCTGACCAGTCGCGCACTGACAAGATAACAAAAAAAAATCAAAATTAAACAACGTACCCCATGGAGTTTATAGTAGAGACCGCATGCGTTACAGACTGGTTCCCCTTCGTTGTTTCTCCTCCAAAGGGTAGTAGTTGATGTATGACAGTTGGCACAGGACAAACCAACTCGTCTAGAAGCACTCTGAAATAAACAAATGTTAAGACTTAATTAACAAGATCTTGCTCTATTTTTCTTGTATACAAAATTCTAAAGATTTTTTAATGAAATATAATCGTCCAATGGAATTCGACTTGCTTTGGGACGCATTTTGTTTCAGGACAATACCGAAGAACATGACTTATGGAACCCTATGGATACAATCTTAATTTAAGGGCAAAATATCTGTTTACCTAGTCCAAATAATTATGACATTTAGGATCTTTGTTTAATTTTTTTCATAGCGATCTTTCGTCGATGTGGGATCGCCATGAAAAAAATTAAACAAAGATCCGAAATAGCCGCCATAATTATTAACTTCCACGACCTATCATGTTTGTGCTGAAGCTTAGCATTTCTTTGCATTTCTATTACCAAAAATAAAACCTTTATAACAAAACCTCAGCTTTTCATTTTTTAGAAAAAAGTATGATTTAGATTTGCCTTTTTTCAAGGGAAAAGGGTATACTTTTACTTTAATATTAAGATTTGCATTTTTCAAAGGAAAAGTTATACTTTTAATGTAATTTTAGGGCCTACGTCTTTTTAAAATCTTTGTTTATCCACCTGTACTTTAATTAAGAAATACATATTCAAAGAAATCGTTAAATGGTAATTAGTCAATACAGGTAACTTGATACAAAATACAGTAATGTAGTTTACGAGTCTTGATTTGTTTTTATTCTGCAGTTAAGAACATACGAAACGTACCGTAAAATTGAAATAAATTAGATTTCCTCCGGTGCATACATGTAAATGTTACCGAGAGAAGATAGCAATCTTAAATCTAGATAGAGTATCAAAATTTATCAAAATACCTCTCCACGTTATCGACTAAAATATCTAAAGCTGCTCCTGATTTCTCGATAAAAATAAGGAAGACCACCGCGAAACCCTGGTAATCAGCGGAAAGAGGGGTACCAGTTTTATCAGTGATTATCTATACGCTGAGATACCAAGCTTTCGCTGCAATAAGGACATAGTCGATGATGTAAAAAGCACGCGACGAAATGTGTATTGCAGCATTGCATAAAATGTTACTTTTATCTCCCGTTAGATAAAAATCAAGTATGGTATCCATGTTTTCTCGATGGCTATACGATTAGTTTGAGTTAAAAAAAATATTGAAATGACATAAGCCATCTTGTGTGACGCTGACATTAAAACATCTTTACAGCAATAAAATTGTTAAGTGACAAATCTCATCTTGAAATAAAATGTTGCGTGTGGCAAGTTGAAAAGACAAAGGCAATGTAAACTTGGTGTTATTACAAAATTTCAAAATCTCCAGGAATACCATAACACCAAAATATAAACACTAAAATTTATAAAAGAAAGAATAATATAATATACCGGTACATGAGGTTTTGCTTTATGGCTAACAGAAGCCTGAAGTTATCTCGTCTTAATTTTTGTGATTAAGCGAGTGAGATCTAACTGGTTCCTCATATAAAGCACGGATAAATTGAGTATAAGAACCCCTTAAGAAGAGGAATGAAAATATAACGGAAGAAGGGCAACAAGTTCTTATATAACTCTTTCAATGGAATCCGTTTACTCAGAACAGAAAGAGAAAATAGAAATATCATTGTTATTTCCATATACATATTTTTTATCATAGTACTTTAAACCTTTAAAAGCAGTAATACCATTAGATACAAAAACGAAACAGTTTTTGTTTCACATGTTGACGCATATTTACAACTCTTGGACGATTGTCAGTCTGGAATAAAACGCGTTATAGAACGGAAGCAGATATTTCGTCCACACTTCCGTACCGGAAGGCGCAATTGTCACTGTTTGAAATAAACAATGGACTTGTGCTTTATCAATCTCGCTGATAGGATCAAAATGGTCAAAACGCATAAAAAATATATTCCACTTATTTTTCAAGTCGTTAGACATGACACGCGCTCCCTCTTAAAAAATACGAAACATGAAAATTGTTTCTTCCAATATGTTTTGACGTCTGCTTCTGTTTAATCAGAATCCTTTCAACGCTTTGATAACCTGTATTAACTTGTTGACAAAATTTTAAACATTTGATGAAACATTGTCATCACAAACGCTGTGGAAAACTCAAGACTGGTAATTTATCGCTTTTGAAAGGAAGCAAATTTGATAAGAAATTCCTTTGAACCTGTTGCATCTTTTCTGTCAATTTATAATAAAAAAAAGTACCTGTAACCATATGGCTTATATACCTCCTCGGTTATTTTTTTTTTTCATAAAATGAAAGAAAAATAAACATTTTACTGCCACACATTGAAGTAAGAATATTTGTGAAATTGTTAATAAGCCAAACTTGTAAAATTAATGAAGGAGCCAACAATTAATGTTGTTTCTAAACCTATAGTTAAATATATAAGCTAAAAAAATAGCTCTATAGGATTTGTTGTTGCCCTTTATTTATTATCGTTTGAGTACGTGTCTGTTTTTTTTATGTTTTTTTTTTATTTTTTTTTATTTATTTATTTTTTTTTTTTTTTATATTGCGAAAACACCTATAGATCTTATATTCGTTGATCGTAGAATATAGGGATGTGTACTGTCTTGTTAAAATTCTTCGTTGGTGTATTTACCTTTCATAACATACCCCAATAAAACTTGGAATATTTGACCGAATTGATCATAAAACTGAAAGTGGGTACTTAAGATGTTCCGGAAACATGTTATGATTTAGAATATATTTATCATTCATAAATAAATATTCAGAAATTTTAAAAGATGAATAGATATATATGCAAGGCCTTGTAGTAGTATATAAATATATATCGAATAGTAAATGTATGAGCAAAGATTATATTTATAGAATGCATAAATATATATGTATTTTGTAGCCTTTTGCGCTTGCATAAATTAATCTGTTCATCTTTTGGTGTTAGTATATAAACAATAATATCAACATACTCTAGATTTTCCTAGTACCTTTCCGCCTGTCGTCCAAGGGCCAAAAGCTTGAAGATCGCCGCTCTGATATTGGGGTGCGTTCGAATAGGCGTCACCAAAGTCACCCTATAAAATGCAGTAAATACCAAATTTAGTTTACAGGAAATGCATATAGAGAAAATTTCATAAAAATTATTACGAAAAGTACCCAAACAACACAACACTGAAAAAAGGGAAACAAAATCCAGTTTGTGGTTACATCCGGGCCTTTCTCAAGATGAATCTAGATAAATGTATGCAAACGCTATGATCTAAGGGCGATTTTCTACATGTAACACAACATACAATTGGTTAAAAAGCTACATGTTAATTTGAAACAAAAAACTAACCAATCGCCTTTGAGGTTTTATGAGGGGGCGATTTATTCCATTCATCTTATGATATAATCCACAGGCGTTACAAAGGTAATGACCGGTACCATCTCGGCGCCATAATGGGGTGGAGATCGCTCCGCAGTTGACACATTCCCGCCCCTCCAGATCCGCGAAGTAGTCCTGGTTATCTGTATGAAAGAAAATAGATTTTGTAGAAAAAATATCCAACTATACTTACATAAGTTAGAGAGCCGAATTCGGGTGCATAAACCATTCCCGGAAATCCCTTGGTGTGGTGATCTACGAAGAGAAATTATATTAGAGAATGAAGCTTCAAAATGTTGGGTGGTCTGGAAGTGTAGAGCAAGGGTGGCCATGTTGATTCATATAGATATATTATTATGAGATTTAACCTTCTTCAATAAGAATATTATTTTGAAAATACTGATATATATATTTAAAACATATCTTTAGCAACTACGTGGTAGCTATAGTTTTATTCCTCAAATCGTTCCAAATATCGCTAAAATCATAGTTTATTTAGTGACATCATATTAAGCCAAAGACTATTTTTGGTCAAATCCAGTGTCAAATATGTTTACTAAAGTTGTACTTTTGTTAATTTCATTATCCCTAATACGTATAAATCAAGGGATAACCTCTCAACCAAAACTAGGATAGCCAAGATCGAAAAAAAGGAAGTACTCAAATCCAAACAAATAGAAATAGGACGCCAAGTCCAGTGAACGAGATCTACCATGCATGTGCAAATCCTTCTATAATTTTAAAAAATACCGGAAAAAAATATCCCCAAAATACAGCCACTAATCATGAGACATGCAGAGGACGATATAAATGATAGCCTACGTTTAGTCTGGTCATCCAAATTTACGATTGGTTTAGAAGGAACGAAAAAAAATCACATCAAAAATCGATAGTACACTGGATTGAACATTAATCGGACTTATCATGTAAAGAATATTCTATTTGTTTGAGCGCCAAATTCAAGTAATATTTAACAAATGATCTTGTACAAAAACTTGCTCAATACTTATATCAAAATAACATTGTTTAAAACATCTAACAGGTTTCTGGTGCCAGTGCAATGTTATGCATCAAACGTCACTTTTTGCTATGATTCCGTGCACTTTGTACAACTCACTATTGTGAAGATTTATGATGGCGTTCTGGCTTATAAATCCGTAACCTGACGTTTGGATTGCATTTTTCTCATAACGAGGTTATTAATCAATTAAACATTTTTATAACCTTTAACACTTGGTGGTGTTCATAATTCATTTGTCACCAATAACAAGGGATTCCGTGATCTTGAATTTGTTACGAAACCAAATTAAGATGATGGCGCCGTTTTAAAAACTTTGAGGCGTAAATTCAGTGGTAAATCACCAAAAATCGTGACTTAAATGTATTATATTTCTGTTCTTTGAAACTAACAGAACATCATTTTTCTCGGCAAAATATAAAACAATTTCATATTTAAACTGAAATAAGATACCCATATCGTTCAAACTTTTTTCTCCCATGTTTACCAAGAATACAACAAAAAAGAAATATTTTTATGTATAAATGAAATATCATTCCACTTACAAAGTTTGTACTAAACTGTGAGTGTTTTAGAATGCTTCATGATTTCTTTGGCGTAATGGAAAATGAAAAACAACAAGACAAACAAATCTAAAGTTATTTAAAATTAATGTTATCATATATTTCAACAAGGGGGCTAGGGCACTTTCCGTAATTTATCATTTTTATCCCCAATTTTATCAAGAAACACGCCGACACTATTTGATTATCAATCCTTGATGAGCTTTTAAAAAACTAAAGTAAAATGTTTTTCAATTATCTTGAATCATCTTGTTTCATCAAGATTTTCAGATAGGGACGATTGGATTCAAGAGAATATGTGTCACTCGGTGCCGAATGACAGCACGCGCAGCTTATCGTCTGCTTCAACTTTGCGTGCTGTTTGCGGAACAAAAAATTAAGTATCTTTTCTCGCCACGATACTTCTTGTAAATGTTTTACAACCATTAATTCTAAAACGCATCTTAGATTGTCAAAAGATACAAAATTTATCAGATTATAACTTTTTTAGCAGAGAGAACTGTCTAAATTTAGCTCATTCATTCATCAAAGAATGCAGTTTACGGCCCGTTCGGTCAACAGCCAAACTGTCTTTAAATATAAAAGTTTCGGCCATTTATCTCCTTTAAATCATTTAAGTTGACTGATCCACCTTATTCAATTTCGCCTAAGTTTGGGGATATTTTTGAACAGATGTACAAGAGATTCATTTTATAAAGAAAACTGCTATCTTTGACTGACAAACATGAAAGGAACTTCCGGAAAAATTTTGTGACTGATTTTTGTGACATTTATGTACGTTTAAGGAACTTCCGTGAGCCATGATATAGGCATAGAGTTTTACTACACTTCAATAAGAATACAACTACATGTACAGGCGAATAAAAATTTTTCTCCATGAATTTCCTAGATTCTGGAAAATTTATGAATATACAGAAATTTCGTAAAAATATTTTACAGGAGAAAGAATATATATATACACTATTGTAAAGCCCATCATAAAAACAGGAGAGTACCACTTCATTGAATTGTAGGGCTCACCAGAAATTATAAAATCTTAATGCAATGTCAAATAATATTTACACAACGAAATATGTCTACTTCACATTACTCTGGGGGTCACATATATTTGTTCATGGCTTCATAAATCTTGATTTTCTCCTTTGGGTCAATATAATTAATATTAAAAACTTATACGGACAGAAGTTGACTTTCACTCCGCTTTTCAAAACTCTTGTTTTTAGGTAATCATTTAATCCCTTACAAAATACAGTTAAGACATAATTTATCCCTTTAAGTAGACATTCGCTTTTAGTTTATCTGACCTTTCGACGCCAAAGTGAAGAGTGCCTAGTTCTTCAATAGTAAATTTTTCTATCAGATATCTCAATTTAAATTGATATGTATTTATTTCACAATTCATTCCCATAATAAAAGATAAGCTTGGATTAAAGTCAAATTTGTCTCATAGGAAGAAAACTTGGCAGTCATTATGGCTTTGCATAACAGCATTCACCGAGGCGGTGGTGAAGGCAAACTATGAGAATTTTACATTCTATACAAAATATTAAAAATGCTGTCAGCATTTCTCATTCACCTGTATATATATTTGATTGTGAATTTCAAGATAATATTTGTCTTTTGGTGTCTTACCTCCCCACAACAAAACGGTGATTTATGCAGTTTTTCCTAACAATAGGGCAGTTACACTTGTCGTCCTAAATATTGTTTAACCGAAATTTACATTTAATTTGTGATGCTGTGATTTGAATGAAGCGTGCTATACATTTAAATCTGCCCCACTGCAACAATTTCAAACATCGGGAGGTTCATCTTTAACTTTAAAAATCAAAATGGTTATTCAGCAAATAGTTGGTTTTGAGGTATATTTTCGGTCTGAGATTACAAAAATACATATCTTGTTTAATGTTTGCGGTTAGTTTTTAGCATAAGACCCCTACTATTCTGCATGCGAAAAAAAAAAGATCCGAGACTCTTCTGGACAAGATACCGACCTGTCGTGATCTCTGTAAACTCTTTCAGTATTTATTTATTTTTCACGAGCATTTTAAGTATAAATCGTGACAGGTCGGGGCAGGTGTTCAATGTTTTATAGCGATCGCTATATTCTAGCTCTAAGTTTGCATTGTTTGACAACATTTGGGGAACGTTAGACATTTTATCTGTGTAACCTTGTGTCGAATTAGTGAATCTGATAATAGCCAGACTCCAAACAATTTAACGTTACATCAAATTTTAAGAATCTCAATATCTGTTAGCTTTTGCGTAACTGACCAGGAAAATTAACGTCTTCTTTGCCATGGGAACATATTTTTAAAAACTAAAGAAAATTCGACATTGCCTTATTTCGTATTAAACTTCTTTCAAGAAGGATGTTTTATTGTGAGATATACGTTAGGTTCTCGCCATGATATGGCTGAAATACTGCCGACGTGGGTTTAACAACAATCAATCAATCTTTCATGAAAGAAGTCTTGTCAAAAAATATAATTAAATTACAAAATTAAACCAAAATCTCAGTAACTTAATGTAACTGGTATGAGGATAACCGTCAAAATTGAAAAAAGGTATTGTTTAAGTCTTGGATCACCGCCAAAACAGGAAACAAAATTCTTTATGGTTTAGAAATAACAATCACCGTCAGAATAAGATTATTTGTGGTTTATTCTTTGTTCGTTGATTTTTTTCCAGACCAATCGTAACAAAATGAAAGTTTGCACAGTGCGTGATATTTTTCAAATATTTTTTTGGGGTCATCATTAAACGGTTGAATAATTTTAATAAAATTTTTAATCGTCAAAAAAGTAAAATGGTAAGAGTAACGAGATAAAGTAAATGTTTCCTTCGATTTTAATATTTTCGAATATATAGATTCTATACAAGCAAACATCATAAACCAATTATATTTTTGTTTGTTTCATATGCCGTAACTGAAGGGAATAGAAATTCTCTAAGGGGTTTATGCTATCGTTATTCTCGCAACTGGAAACGATGACTTTCCAGGATGTGTTATTTGGTTTTTAGATTATATCTTACGGTATATGTTATCGAACATTTTTCTCAGTTCAATTTTTAAAGAATGTTTTGATATGTAAGAATTTACCATTGGCCAAAGAAAAAGTCTTAAATGGAATATAGCTAAGAGAAGAACATATACCTGTGTATATAAAATATTATAATGTTGGTGGAAATGGGCCCTCGAGTTTCAATTTTCTTATAGTATGCTTATACTTGTATTCATTTTATGAGTTACCAGATTCTTCTGAACGGTGAATGGCTTGTATATATATTGGTTGCTTTTTTGTCCTTTTTTGTGGTAACTTCTGACTGCATGTGGATTTTATCCCTATGAAAAAATAACCTTCTCAAGAACACGAAGCCACAAAAGCAGAACTACAATATTTGATGTATTCGATTGAAATAAATGATACCTCATATACAAATTTTATTTGCACATGTCGGATATACATTATTATATACCGCATAACTCATAGACTTTTGTATGTAAAATGAAATTTATATTCTTCGATACACGTAAAAACGGCGTCAACCTAGCAACGGTCATTGTTAATTTGTGTGCGGAACGGAGTTTGTTACTTTCACAATGCACATGATTTCAATTGAAATTTGTTGACACAGTGAAGCAAATATACCCGCTCAATAAGAGAAAGGGTAGAAACGGAGGAATTTGTCGCTAATCTCACTCGCTGGACAAACAAAGGCCAGTCCGTCAATAGGGTTTGGCAAATAGCAACAAATTGTCGTTTCTTATCAGTGGTCAAGGCACAGATTTATACTGATAAAATTAAACTGGATTTAAAATCTGTAAGAACAATTTCAAAATTTAGTATAGACTACCTTGAGAAAGTTATTTTTTATTCAAATAATTAAATGTTGACCTCTTATCATCGGTAATTTTGATAAACAGAATTTAAGATTATTTAGTAATGAAGATATGTGATAATTTTGACATTTTTTTATCATTATAATTTTCCGTTAATATCAAAAACTATAGGACGATATTATATTTTTGTACTCTCAAGTCAACAAGTGGTCTTAAATATGTTTTTCGGAAGGTTTGACATTTAATAAATTTTCTTTATACTATAGTATCGGGTCACAACATCAGAGTCCGTTTAGATGAGTGTATAATATAATATTTGTGGCTAGTCATTTATTGTTATATAATCACCATTTTTGCTTTAGATTAGGTCGATTGTCGTGTTGTTTAGTTTCACAATTTGCATTTCGGGGCCTTTTACAGCTTTTGTTATGGTATGGACTCTTGTTCATTGTTGAAGGCCATAATGGGACCTGTAGAAGTTAAAATTCTACTATCACTTGGTGGTTGGCTGTCTCATGGACAATCATGTCACATCTCCTATTTTAATATTTCAACCAAACCAAACCAATTTGCTAGAAAAACTGATTGGGTTTGGATACCTTCTGGGGAATTATGTTGTTGTTCTTTCATGTCTTTTTCATGTATATTTTTGCATGATCGCTGTTGGGTTTTTTTTTACAATTTTGTTATAAATTTAAGTTTAATTTGTGAATATGCTTAAACAGCATGTCTAAAATTCAAAATAAAATGATTAATACATGGAATCCAATAAAAACCAAGTCTTACTACTGTTTATAAAAATTGTAAAATCAGTTCAAAATAACATAATAAATTAACTCTAAATTTTTCTCAAAACATGTACTTGTATCAGATCATAACATCCGTTAAGATGAGAGTATGTTTGTGCTTTAAACCAAACCATATAATTTGTTAGAAAACTCTGGTTGTGTTTGGATACCTTTAACAACCTCCGACAGAATCGGGGAAATTATTTTGTTGTTAAATGTTTTATTTACTTGTATATTTTTGAATGTCCGATCAATTTTGTCTTCATAATTTTGTAATAATAATAAGAAAGCGGTTATGGGATTAATGTAATTTTAGAGAAAATTTGTGGGTTGTTCTTCATCTTCGGAGATATAATATCAAATATTATATTGAGCTGTCCATACCTTTCAGCAATTTTAAATTGGTCCCATGCTTCGATGTTTGCAAATTTTTAAATAAAATGTTTACCTCTTCTAGAGTAATTTCATGTATATTTTAAAGCGTTGATTACTTTACAAGCACTTCAAAGTATACGTTTTATAAACAAGTTCTTTAATCACAAGCCTCCCTCTAGGGTAGGGTTCGGAAAGTCAACCGGATAAATCGATCCGGTACACATATGAATGGAATTGACTAAGAGATTCTTTACATAGTTTGGTATCTGTCATTAGATATTATTCTCCTAATACGGAGCACACCTTTATCAGAAAATTGCTTGTGACACACAGATTAACCTTGCACCTTCGTATGATCCCCGATTTGTCATTTGAATCTAAAATAATCCTCTTCCTATTAGATCTATATGGCATTATTAGAGATAAAATTTACCTATATAATGAGCAACTTTTCTTGTAATTTTGTTATTATGAATTTTTGAATGGAATAAGGGAGGGACAGATTTTTGACAATTTTGACATGTTGTGTAATAGTCTTTAAAATATAAGGGCGAATTAATATTGTCTACTGAATTATGATTCTACATGGAACTCTTCTATTGTCTAGCGTATTAAAATAAAGACAAAAAAAAAATGATTTTATTGCATTATTCATTAAAATTCAACCACCTTTAAGAATTAGAGGATCAAATTTCAAATATAGAATTATTTATCTTTCGTAAACACTTATCTCTGTTTAACCTCATAATTACGTGTTTAAGATAATTAACCATAATAAAATGGTAATGAATTTTCATACGCGTCAACTTATCTAACTAATGAAACCAAAAGGTCTAAGGTTTACATCATAGACACGACACTAGGGCAATAAAACTGGTCATAATTGGCAATTTTCTGTGGATGTTTTATTTCAGAAACTGTCTTAGACATTTTGTAGCCCAATTTGACAGCATCAGAATGTCGCAATTTTGAGAAGATATATCCAATGTGCGAATAAAACTGTCGAAATGTAATGAAATGATATGTTCCGTGTAAATACCGAACCTAAAACATGTATCAAATTCAACTCCCAGGTACTTTCTTATACCATTCGGTTCGGATCCAAATTTTTCATCTTACAATATTTATTTTCAGGCCCGATTAATTTTAACGAAAAAGTATCATTCATAATTTTACGCTCTTAAGTATTTTCTACCCAAAAATCTTCTGGTTTTCACTGTATCAAAGTTTTCTCCACCGTGCATGGATACTCAAAGATCCAGGGATCGCACTATACATATTGACCTCTTACATTATTTACATTTTTTTATCAGTTTTTCAAGAACTTTTTGAAAAAAAAAGTTTTAAATATTTATAATAAAAAATGTCGAGTTTTTTGTGTTTTATAATAAAGTGGCTGAAAAAATCAAAATAATCTTTAATAACCTATAAGACTTTGTGCTGGAACACAAGTGTTATCCTAAATTAAGTTGTGTTTTTGTCTAAACCATATACATAGGTATAACTTAAAATGAAGTAAAGTCAGTATAACTGTTTATGAAAATTGTAACTGCAGTTCAAAATAACATAGTAAATAAACTCACCAGGTCCAGAACGTCGAAGTCCCTGTTGAAGAGCCATGTTGTAATTCCAAGAGAATTCTGGTGACATATATGCAGGATAAGGACTTATTCCACTTGGTCGTAAAGCGGAGTTAAAACTAGTGTCTGTTCTAGCCGATGGAGGCGAATTGGGTGACGGTGCAAAGGCAAATCTTGGTGAAACTGATGGGTGAGAGTTTGGAGTGCTGTAAGCGGCTTCAGACTGCATGGACCACATTGACGGAGTGTTTGGGGATGACACAGTCTGTCCGGAACCGTTCCCTACATACTGCATTGGAAGCACTGCTCTAGTAGTCGGAACGTACACTGGACTGGTACCTGAATGCATGAAGCTGTTGGCTCCTGGGGCGTCATGGTAACCACCGGCTGAAGGAATTGACATTGTATGCATACTGTTTTGAAACATAGTACTGTTAGGAGGAGAGAGTTTTGCGTGTTCCGAATCACTTGAATGAGAGTCTCTTTCGGAGTCGTGAGCACGATTTGATGAGCTGATTGGATGATCTAGATGATTGAAGAATGTTTCCACTTCTTCGTTTGGCAAAAGTGGACTGTTTTCCTGAAAATTCAGCATACCCCGCGCATACGCTGCGGGTTGGTTGTTGTTGTTATGTGACGGACTAGTTTGTTGTGATGGGTTACTCTCTTGATCGTCGTAAGGTTCTTCTTTGATGTGAGACGGATATGACTGAGGCGCACTAATCCACGATGAATCCGTTTGTGCCATGAAACTCCATTCGGTTTAATACGTTGTGAAATGTAAGCATAGAGAACTGAAGGAAAATGTCAATCGTCGTGTAGTTTGTATGGTCTGGAAAGTGTGGGCGAAGGCAGGTGGAACTCTGCTGTATCAGATGTTCAACTGTGGATCAAAAAGATAAGGGTGAAAATATTTTACAAATAAACAAACATCGGGATAAATTTTAGTCGGATTGTGATCTATAAATATACATTTAGTGAAATAAAAAGTTAAACCACAACAACGATTTTTGTACCAGTAATAACACAAATAAAAATAAGTTACACTAAGTTCAAATCAGGGTGCAGCCATTTTCCTCTTAATCTGAATCATTTTTAAGGATATGACATGTTGCATAAACGGTACAATTTTGCGGGAAAATCATGAAATTCTTAGGATATTGGGTAATACAAGATAAATAAAAAAGTGCTTCATATAGTTACAATAACACTTTTGCATGAATATTACACCTAGAATTTCCTTAAAAATTTTTGGCTCTTACTTTGACATTCAAGCAAAGGTTTGCCTTCATATACCTAGAATTATTCTGCTGAAATTTTTGATAATATACGCTCTTTCATTTATGAACCTTATAAATTTGTTGTACATATAACGGGTTTTATTCCAAAAAATGTGATTAATCATGAAATTGGGTACAGATTGCTGCAAACGTTATGCCCCTTTTCAAATTATAAATATAATTTGTTCACCTGTATTTAACACCAATCCAAATCGAACTATATGTGATATCTGAAAATTCTTAAAATCTTAGTGTACTTAAGAATAAACTAAGTAAATCGACTCTTAGTCCTTTTTAAACCGTGTTTAGAACAACTCTGACGAACCATGTTAACTAAAAATTCAATTTAAAAAACAAAATTTTATTTTTCATTCATGAAAATGACTGCTCTAGTTATAGGTCAATACTGTATGTGTTATTTGTTTCCAGCGAGTTACGTTTTGGTCACCCCCATATCTTCATTTGATACTTTTAACAAAATACGGGCACTTTGTTTACGAGAAATTATTTGATGAGTAATGACTTTGTAGTTGTACAGATATTTAAAAAAAATATATGGAATAGATGCCAGAAAGACACGATCCACACCTTACAAACGTTTATAACAAATATTCAAATGCAAAATTTTGAAAACAACACCAGCCGACCGTTGCATTTTGAATAGGATTAATAAGCAGTTGTGTATCATACAAAAAATTATTAACAAAAAATGTAACTTCCTCGCCCTTTCAGGTTTTATATACTTGTTGCTGTGTTTGGCTTTGGTTAAAATTATCATTATCATGTATAAATATAAAATTTCTTATTTAGTTTAAATATAAACAATGTCCGGTGTTTTCAATAACTGCATTGAACATTTTATGGAACTGAATACTAATTTCTCAACTGTGTCAATCTGCCGCTACTTATTTGTGTAGCACTTTTATGCATTGTGTTGGATTAAAATAAGATTTTCTTAATATTTAATAAATTAAAATATTTTTTCTGTTAGCACTGTTTTTTTTTTAATTTCACATTGCCATTGTGATAAACATTGTATGCTATCCACTTTTTCAAATCTTTCATAATAAATATTCATAACGAAATTAAGTTAGGTTAGGTTCCCTAGTTTTTGTGCGATTCCCCATTACTTGTTAGACTCAATTCTTTAAAATTCTGAAATTCGCTGTTTTTAATAATCATTTCAATAATGATAATTGTGTCCTTCAATTAACACCAAACAATAGTTAACGTTTCTACATTATATGCTTTATCAAAACTTATCTGTTGAAAATGTTCTTATTGGTCATTAAAATAACACCCCTGTTCTACCATTTATATTATGGTATGGACCACCTAAAGAGAAGACTTTTCGCAGGAACAAGGAATGAAATAATTTAGCTTCAACACAATAGTTAAACGTTTACTATGCTGTATCAAAACTTGTCTGTTGAAAATATCTTTTGGTAAATAAAAACATCCGTCTTCTGCCATTTATAACAATATATATAATAGTATTGACGAGTTGAACGGAAAGACTTTGAAAGGGAAGAAGGAATGAAATAATTTAGCTTTCTTGTTCATTGCTTCATTGCTTGGTCTTGTAATACATTATTATTATTTTAACCAATCCAATCCAACATCTTATTATCACTTGTACGTTAATATTTAATATTTGATTAAAATTCAGACGATTTACAAACCTTAAAAACTTAAGTTAAATTCTCTATCGAAAAAATATCAAAATAAATCAAATCGAAAA
>JAULBM010000009.1:371793-383949 GCA_032357055.1 Geukensia granosissima
CAAAATAATAAAAAAAAGACCGAGTCTGGTGTAAATTTTGGTCCTAAATCTCCATTAGAAATTTTAAAAAAATTGATGAATCACGAGGTCCACAATAGTGGGCCCCAACCTTTTCCAAAAAACTCTGTATCCTCCTCTGCTTGTTAATCAAATTTAGTGATTTCACTCAAAACCCCAATGCCACATTGACCAAAAAAATTAAAAATTTCTTTCTGGGTCAATTTCAATTTCTATAATTTTGCTTTTACAGAGAAAGAAAATAGACAAATTTTCCAAAATTCATAAAATAAACTTATCTCTTACCAAAGTCTATCAAAATAGTTAACATTATAAGTGAAGGGTCAACTAATTCTTGGTTGAAATCTATAATAATTTATAATAGGAATATGGAATTTTGATGCTTTGAATGTACATTTCTCTATTACAAATACTGCAAATATCTCCATCTGAACCTGAGTAAAAATTGTTATGATTGATATTTCATTCTTCCCTGAACATTCTATTTTCCAACCTGAGTTCACGATCTAGGTGTATTTCCCTCCAAAACATTAAAAATTTAAGTATAATTTATCTCCTTTGAAAATTAGAGTAATGGTTCCTGAATTGCAAATACATGACAGAATAATTTCCCCTGAACATCAATAAATAAATAAAAGATACATATTTCTCCTGATCCTGAGGTAATTTCCACTTCAACAGAACTTGAGGTATATAGTTTTAAATAAAAACTGGGCAAGAATTTACCCTGAAAAAAGGTTGCTACTCCTGTCGTAAATATGGTTATTTGTATATAGATATAATATAAATATATATATAATCAAATAAATTATGTACAAATTACAACAAATAAAACAAAAAATTATCAACATTTTCAATAACGACCAACAAAATTGATACCCAATAAAATAAGAAAACCAGTGAATATTTTTTGCAGAAATGATATAAAAAATTTTTACCAACTTTCTGATAATATGCTCTGAATGGCCAAATATCTGGAATTAATGGATATTTTTGTCTGACATTTATTAAAACATAAGTTCCAAACTGGGAAAAATCATTCAGAATTTTTCCATAAAGAGAAAGAATAATACCAAAGTCCAATTAAAGCCCCATTTCAATTCCCAATAAAAAAAAAAGTGAAAATTTCAGATTTTTACATTAAAATTTATTGGTTTAATTTGAGGGAATCTCTTTTTCATTAGTTATGAATGTCTTTTAATAGTTTCTATGGAAACTGACATTAAGCATGAAATCTGAAACTACTGGCTTTTCTAGAAAAGTATCTTAATAAATATTTGAGGTAGTTTATTAATAAATTCAATGACAACAAGTAATTCTCTTGCAACTGGTGAAAATTTCAAACTCCAGACACAAAAACCATTCAAAATACAAATCTTTCTGCTTAAAAAAATCACATGGTTTTCTTGCAAGAAAAACACATAATTCTGTGTTCCAAAAAATATAATACATTTATAATAATATACCCGCAATTAATAGGAATCCACAAAACAATTGTGCAGCAAATGTTCAACAATTACGACAATAATCTTAACATTGCTCTATATTGTCCTTGATTTTCTTCAACAGTCTAATGCAAATGTTCCGAAACATGTAGTGAGAAGTAAACTTTGTCGTGGCAATCTTCACTACAGATTGGGCAGGAAAATGGCTGTGATTTTCCACCCGGGTGAATCTTCGAATGAATTCTGTACATGGCGTATTCTGAAAAATAACACTCACATGGCTCACACTTGTAAAGTTTACCAGCAGCTAACAATGCAGCCATGTTGTCAGTAGAATTCTCTAATGCCGCAAGGTTTGTTCCCTGATAGGTGGCAGCACTTTCTCCAGACTGAATGCTTGCCTCACTTGGACTTCCTGGTCCCATTAGAGGGGGAATTTCCATTCCCATTTTACAGCAGCTTTTCACCTGTACTCCGACATCCATACTTTCAACTTTTGAACTGGTACCCATGACATCATTTTTCATTGTAAAGTCTGATCCACTGAATGATCTTGACCTTGATGGTCTATATGAGGTAGGTGAAGGGATTTCATTGTCTGTACCCGCGTCATGTTTATGAACTGATAAATTGAGCGCATCCTTCTGTGGAGACTGACTAGAAGTGTCGAACCCCGCTGAAGGTGGGGGAATTTCTGAGGTAGACTGAAGAGAGAAGAGTGATGACAACGATGCTCCACCAATAGCTTGATTGTGGTAGTTCATAAATAGAGCATTAGTCATCGCGACTGAGGTAGGGTGTGAGAATAAATTGTTAAAACTGCCATAAGGTGAAGTCTCTGCAAACTTGGAGTTCGGTAAATCTTGAACTGTAGACCCTGACAAATTCATCATATCTGTTTTGTGGTTCTGACTGCTGGCTTGTTGAGAGTCATTCTTGACAAAGAGATCCCAAACACTCTCAGCAGAAATGCCATGTCGTCTCGCATGTCTACGAAGAGTTGAACCTCGAGTGAATTTGGCTCCACAAATGTTACACTGGTAAGGCTTTATCCCATCATGCAACTTAATATGGGACTTCATATTATTCTTGTATCCAAATCTCTTTTTACAGATGGGGCACTCGTACGGTTTCTGACCTTCATGAGATTTCAAATGATAACCCATGTGACTTTTGGGTATATCTCGACCACAAATGTTGCACATCTCTTTTTCTTCATTGCTGTCGACTTCACCATCCAAGTTCATCGCTGTTTCAGAAGGTGATTCCTGTTCTGGAGAAGTCAAATTTTCATTGGAATCTGATTCATTCATATCTCCTTCAAGCTCCTCCTCCTCCATTTCCTCACCATTTACGTTGTTGTCTGCTGCTGTTCCATTAGCCATATCCAGTAAATACTGAAGGGACTCAATTTCTTCTTGGGGAAGATCATGACTTTTTAGATGGTCATACAGATCTTGATGAGAAATAGATGCCTTACCGCAATTTCTACACAGCCATGGGCCAACCTGGTGTGTTTTCTGTATATGAACGAGAAGATTATCTTTCTTTGTGAAGGATGAGCCACAAATAGCACAGGTAAAAGAAGTATTTTCGACAGTGTCTTCTTCCCGACTGGAACCTGGTTCATGAATTCTTTCATGACTGATTCGCAAGGCTGCCTTGGAAAATCTTTCACCACAAAAGCGACATGCGTATGGTTTAAATTTGGTATGTATTTCTTCATGGAAAAGCAGTTGCCGTGACGATTCAAACATCTTCCCACAAACACCACATTTGATTTCTGATCCATTTCCTGTTTCTCCATTGTTATTCTGTTCTGCTTTTTCAATGTCGCAATTTCTCATTAGTCCATCAGAGTTTGGTGATTCCCTTTTAAATTTTCTTCTCATTTCATCAAATTTTAAATCATCGTTCTCTAAATTTTGCCTCAATTTCTCGAAATTTTCAACATCTGATCCATTTGTGTTTGCCATTTCATCATTAGATATTGATTCTTGGTCGTCTCTTGGTCCACTAGATGTGCGTGATGGTGATTTGTTGAAATCCATGGCAGTTCCTAAATGAAACGGTGAAAGTGACATTGACCGAAAGTTGCTTTGTTTGTATGCAGCCAAGGCCGAGTGGAGATCAGACATATGTTGTGCCTCAGCCATGAGGTCTCGTCCATGTACTTTGTCTGCATACAAAGAAGCTAAATGATCCTGAGTTTCCTTTTTAATGATTACACTAGCTTGATTTTCTACAGAGTCATCTCCCTTTAACTTAGAACTCTTTGAGGTAGAAGCAAGATGAGGTTTTAATGAATTCCCTGATAATTTATCGTAACCTGAGGTAGATTCTAAATTGTTTCTGCTGAGAGGTGAGGGTAGTTGAGGAAATTTTGATTTTTTGTCATCATCCTGAACAATACCACACACAGCCGCTCGCAGACGTGGACAACGTTTCTCGTGATAACGTCTCGTTGTGGATCGAGTGAACACTTTGCTACAATAGCTGCATGTCCTCGATTTTCTTGGGTACCCGTTTGAAGTAAATTGATACAAATCACCCGTATAAGCGTAGTTTGGCATCGCAACGCCACTAAGTCCATATGGAAATGAACTATGCTGCCCTTCAACCTTTGTACTAAAGTTCAAAGCCATACTGTTCAAAAGTCCCTGAGAGCTTAATATCTCCTTGGCCGTTTCTTTACTATGTGAATAAGGTGAACTGACTAAGTGACCTTCACCTGGTCGTGGATAATTCAAGGTCAATGGTGAATTCTTTATGAATCCCTGAGAATCACTGGTCCTTGACAAGTCCATTATGTCATTACAAATAGAAAATAATTCATCCCTGATTTATAAAATTTCTGAGATTCGCATAAAATATCCATTGTCATCAAGTTAATCTGAAATGAGAAGAAAACATTTTTTTAATAAAGTATCTTCGAACCTGTTTCACATATATAATGTTAAATATGTAATTTTGTGAAAAAATTGTACTAAAATTGTAATGTACACCCAAAAAGTATAACAGGCTGGGTTATAAAACAGATTGCATGATTACCGTGCATATTCATGTTAGGCAATCAAAATTAAATGGAACAACTGCTTGCTAAGTAAGGGTCTGAATTTTCTCTTTCTGATGAGCCTGATGATATCATGAATATTTAAAAATTATATTACAAATTGCCATAGTGAATCCTGAGCAATATTCTTGATTATATGATGTATATTCAGTAAGTGGCCAGAAGTATTGGCGCACTTTGGATTTTACTCAGTTTATTTCATTTTCAAAAATTATTGTGAAGTCAATTCTAATCCGATTTTCATGAAATTTTTACTATTAAACAGAGAATTGCAAAGAGTTTAACTGTATATTCTCCCTATATAAGAAAGTAATATTAAGAAGTCAAATTTGATATCTGTTTAAATCACAATCCATTAAAAATTATGAGAATGAAAATTATGCCCAAATATACAATAAAACTTCTGGAAATTATCTGCTAAACAGAGCAAATTTCATGGAAATCTGGTTAGAAATGACTTCATAAAATGATGGTTTTGCATGAATATATATAGAGAAAAACGTGAGAGCGCCAATACTTCTGGCCACTTACTGTACACAAGATTAAAAAAAATAAACATGGCAGTACTGCCAGGTCTAACAGAATTAATATGAAGAATTCATCAGTGGTTTTTTTACTGACCCAAGTTGTGGGCATTATTTCTATATTTGGTTATCAAAGTGTAATGAAAAAGACAAAACAACATAAAATGCACCTTTTTATGGACATAGGTCATATTTTGTCATAAATATGTCTACCATGTGTGACCAGTGAAATAATTTGTAAGGTTTCATTATGTGTGTAGAATTTTTCCATTGTAATCCAACATTGGATGATTTCATGAATTGTCAAGGAAGTGGATTTGAATCCAGACTTTTGTTTCTTATTTAATTATTAGGTTATCAATTTTCAAAAGCAAATTCGGGGATGATAGTTTTTGAAAACATCATTTTAGTGTAGTTATTTTGCTTAGTCATGAATATTTTGTATGTGATATATTTGGCAAATGAAGAATCAACCTTTCAATCTTAATTAATTAAATATTTAATAAGGAGAGCCGAAGAAATAAGAGATCATTTTTTATAAAAATATCAGTTATAACAAATAATCATATTTATATTCCTTATATTTTTTACCTTGGAGTTACATCTCTCACCTACATACAGTACATAACCTCAATCTTTCCCTCTTTCAGCAAAAAAGCCATAGAAACAATTTTTCTATATATATAATCACATAAAAAGACTTGTGCTAGCAAAAAACTAATTTTTTTCTTATCTTGATTTTAAATCTACAGCTAACAGAAGCAGAAAATCAATATCAGTTAAAATGTCTTGTCTGCACGACAACTAATGGCCACTGTACAATGAAGATCCGACTTTTACCATATTCAACATGTCCATCAATTTTAACTAGCATGTATATTTGGACATTTCCTTTTTTAGTTAACCATGCAAAAACAAATTTTTATTAGTGCCTAGGGGTTCAAGGTTTACAACTTTCTAAGTTATTAAATAAATATATAAATGCATGAATTCATTTTATTAAATGGACACCAAGCACGCATGAAATATTTCTTTTATATGAGGATCAATCTAGGGTTTGAAAGATGTCCATCACAATTTTGCAGTCTTTCAAAAATTTCTTATTCCAGAGTTAAATTCACTCAGTTTAACCAATTTTATTATTATTTTATTATCAACATATTAAATGACCAAACTTCAAGTACCTGAATTCAGCAAAAATGAAAAACCAAACGTGTCAAAAATTATAAGTAGACAATAACAAAAATATATGGTCTATAAATAACATGTAAAAAATTATACCAAATTTCACAAAGCTCATATAACCTTAGTATTCCCATTACAACCACTTGAACACATAAAATACTCAGTTGCAGAAAGGGGGCCAAAGGTTCAAACTCCTCTCGAACTAACCTTGCCACACCAATAATCATTTTTAGGTGCAGTGATTTTCCAACCCTTACTGTAAATTTAGAAATTATTACGTGCATTTATTATTGCGTAAGTTGCAATGCTGGTGTAAATATGAGTTTTAATATTGTGATTTAAATAATCCTGTAACAGAATACAACAAGCAAATTCCAAATGCGAGTTCTGAATTATTGCAATTTGAATCCTGTCACATTATTGCAATAATAACACATCGCAATAATTTCTGAATTTACAGTATTTTGGGGGCAACTTAATGTTAAAAGGTTATAAAATTTTCCAATTGTAATCTTGATTTTCCTAATTATTCCAGCTGAAATCAAAGCTTTGTTTTCCTTTTTGTGTCACCCTGATTTGCTGAAGCTCTCCCCTTTATTTGCAAGATGGAAATAAATTTTCCATCGATTTTAAAAATAAATACTCTCAAACTAAACTGATGATATAACATTCACAAAAGTTTCTTCAGATAGAATTTTGATTCCCAATTAAAATGTTTATGCAGTGTTTCTCCCAATTCAACCAGAAGACCCGTACCAATTTTTTTAAAGAAATCACTGAGATGGGCTGCTTATAGGGATGAGTATCGTAAATGAAAAATCGTATCATAATTTATTGATACAATACCACCATATCATGATACGTATCAATATGTACTGACTTCTTATTTCTTGCCTTTCATTCTTTTACTATTTAATTGTTTTGTATGGTATACCTTAAAATATTGTGTTATATGGCAGAAATCTGTATCCTTATGTATAAGAATATGTTGTTTGGTCATATATTTTACTTCTTCATGTCAAGTACAGCTAATTTCAAGCGTCTAGATGTTAAATTGTCCAAATATTTACGGTACCGAAAAAAATCGATACACAAGATTTTGTACCAGTATACTGAATTTGTTAAAAAAAAAATACTGCAATTTTGGTTACAGCCCTAGCAGCTTATTGCTTAACATCTTGGTGACTATCATTTAAAAAAAAATACTACGCCATAGGGTGAGATGTCAAATTATGGAACTTGTATTTTTTGTATATCCCCCCTCTTTTCACAACACCATTTTCTATGTATTTTAGGACTTTCCATGAAAAAAACCGCACAAAATAGGACCACCACATCTGAGATACGGAAAGACTCTTAAGTAAACTGAATTGAATAAAAGCTTCAATACTGAATGAAACTCAATTAAATTGTTATTCGTAAAATAAACAAACATGTACAAATAATTCAATGTGCTGCCAATTGGAATTTAAATGGACCTATTGGGTATAGATACGGTTAGAAGAACATGGAAATTGACGTGAGTGGGAAGACAAGCATATCAAATGAATTCGCCATCAATATTTATTTTTCAACCTTGAGAAAGACGCAAATGGTGCAAGGCTCAAACTGGTTTGGTTGATAATCAATACTTATGTTCTACTGCATACAATGACAACTCGTTAAATCAACTGGGGCCTTTTAAAGGGGCATGTTGACACTTTTTTTAAGTCATGAAATTTGATCAATTGGGGACTTTTTTTAGACAGGGAGGTGGGCATTTTTTGTTGACTTTGCTAATAATCATCTTTTTAAATGTCTGTTAAAATTATGCTGTCAAAAATCACTGAACAATATGGGGAGGTTGGGGGGTGTAGGGATGGGTGGTTGAAAAGTCAAAGGCAATCCAGTTCGGACAAGTTGATTGACAAGACAAAGCAAAGAACAAGACCATGTCTAAAGACAACAGAAAAAAAACAGAAAAACAAAAAGTCATTTGGGACACAGAGTCATGTGATCATTTATTTCATGGGTTTGCACACTGTTCGTCAAAATGAGTACTGGCTTCAGTTTCATAATTTTAAAAATATCTCAAATTGAGATTTCCCTCAAATCATATCATTTGTTATTTTTATTAGTTGAGAATAAAATTGAGGAAAACCTCTAACTGAGATGTTTTAGTAAAACTGAAGCCTGTTCAATCCATCTTCTCATCCACGCTCATCTAACTACCACAAAGAGTAAATATCTGCTAAAATACTGACTAAAGCATTCCTGATATTCTATCCCCCCTTTAAATATCCCCCTAGACAATAAAACTACAATAGTACATTTGTTTTGCACCCTCGTCCCCACACCCTGCTATGAAATCAGTCTTGTCAAACACTGACTTTTGAATTTTAATAATTCTTTTCGATAATTATAGTTAAAAAATTGGATAAAAATAACAGACTGCAATCCTGTACTATAATTCCTATTTCAATAATGAAAAAACAACACAATCAATCACCCATTGATTATGTGACTTCCAACATGAAGGGTTTCAAGATTCTACTTAAATCCAACCCTAGATGATTCTAAGCAGTATAATAGAAGATATTATTTTGTTATAACATAATTATGCAAAATATGCGATATTATCCACAAAATGTTGTGTTTTCACAACAACCCGATAGAGTTTTTGACAGCTCTTTGCCCTAAGGGACCAGCTAATTCCGTCTTAACTACATGCTTAACTTCTGCAGAGGTCAAACAAGGATTTTCAACTCCCTATTTTTCTTCATTACTGACATAAATTAATCACTCTGACAGAGTTTTTATGCAAATTTCTGATAATAAAAAGACTAGTTATAAAAGCTTATTTCTTAAATGGTTTTAGTTTTTTTTCATTCAAATATATTGATGTAATTTCATAATACAGATGTACCAAATTCTTGTCAAGAATAATAACTATTGGCTCCCTTCCCCAATAAAACAAAAAACCCCTTATCAAGTGACAGACCATTACTCAGTCTAAGGATTTTCCCTCCAAAACACAAGGGGACTTCATCTACTTGAGGGTACAAAATCTCAAAAGTTTGGGTATTCAGGTTAAATAATGGAATAACTTTGGTATGGTTGATGGTTAAGTAATGTGTAAGGATGGAATCTGTTTAATAAATATGTTCCCAAAAGGGTTGGGTCCCTAAAGTAAATAAAGGCCACATCCAGCAATTCACATATCTCCCTTTATCCAAAAATACATTCTATATTTGGCATGAAAAATGGCCTATATACTATTTAAAGACAGGTTAATTTGTCTAAAACCATTTATTAAAATAGTTCTTGAATTCAAGCAATCATATTTATAAGCAGTGGTTATAACCAAATTCATGTCATTTTTTGCTAAACTGTAGCTGTTGCATGGGAAAATCCAGGGGGTCTAGGCCCCAGCCTTTGAAACACAAAAAATGCTAAAAAAGGACACATTTTGAGTCAATTTTGGTCTTAATCTCCTTTAGAAAACGAGAAAATTAATGAATTAAGATCGAGGTCCACAAAAAGTGGGCCCCGCCCCTTTTCCAAAAGTCTGGACCCACCTCTGTTTTGGACCTGGTGGGACTCAATCATCCCCAAATAAGAATATGGATTGTCAATCTACGTTTAAGATGCTTGCTCACTCTATGATTCCTAGAGCCAAAAACGAACCCTTTTCCAAAAACCAGAAACAAAAAAATCATTCTCCTCTTAAAGAACATGCTTCCATTCAAGATGTACATTTATGTGAATTGATTTGCTAACCTACTTTTATTCGGTTCAATAACTTCTTGGATAGATCGAAGGTCGTTCACTTGAAAGGAGATCTGCAGCATAAGACACGCATCTGTTAAGAAAAAATCAATGGCCACATTAAATGCTCAACATTTGACTGTTTTCACTTTGATTTAACATATTTTCTTTCATTTAAAAACTTTTATTTAATCATATATCTTCTGCCTATATTATTCATATATACTATTTACGTACATTAAAATGGATCAAAACTACGCATCAAGGACACATAAAATCGTATGGTTGAATTAATACCATTAACACAATAGTTGTCAATATCGCTGTTGCATGAAAGATTTCTACATCTATTTAATTGTTGTTTGGTATGACCATGCTAAATTTGAAATAAATCACTCCGATAAATGAATCAACATTTTATGCAGATTTCTTTTCACTCCCACATAAATTTATCCATTTTAAAAACTCACTTTAGACCGATCCTTGACAATGGCGGATGGTTTTAATAATGCACAAAATGACAAAGTTTCAAGTGCATGTTTTTAAGGCCATATCCTTTTGAGGAGGCGTGGTGCATAGTTTTCATGTTATAAAGGATCACACTTGTTCAAGCTGTGAAGAACTTGTTACAATTACGATAGTTCACCATTACAATTGATAAAAGGGCACCAAAGGCTAATTTTGACAGCTCTAAATAGCAGTAGTGAACATGAATGTAGGATGACTTCCAAAGAATTCTGTCATTTCGCTGAAAACCCATAAAATTTTACAAACGCCTAAAAATAATAAAATTTTGCGAATTGTAACTATTTTGCCTTGTCCTTCAATGATGTTTTCAACATATTTTCTTTCAGAAATCACAAAAATGAGAATTATACCTAAAATTCCTTATGACTTGTACATTGTACTACATTTTTTGCATGTTAAATATAAGATCTACTTTAAGTGCTCCAGAAACCACCAAACTGCATGGACACCAAACATTTTGTCCATTTTAGGCAGTGTTCACTTAACATGGTAAATAAACTCTTGTCCATTTCAGGCAGGTGTTCACTAAACACAGGTTAATAAACTATCCCATAACTAATTAATGTGTCCAGTAAAGATTTCTGGTTGGTATGGTTAAGAAAAGTTATGTCACACTGCAGAGTGGACTAGGATAGGGAATTAATAAATGAGGGTTTTTTGGCTCCCTAGGACTACCAGGGGGTCCAGAACAATGACTTGATTGGAGATTAGGCATCAGGGGTCATGGATCCAGGACAGAACCTTGATGGAGGAATATAGGGTATGCCCCAAATACACCTGAGAATGTTCTGAAACTCTAAGAGTAATTATTGAAGAGCTGGTGAATAAATAAGATATAAATGTGCTCACAGCAAAAAAACAGAAAATAATTTCTTTGTTTCTTGACAAAAAGGAGTTCCATTACTCTCACACTGGTTACTGACCTGTGAAGTGAATGCCTCCTCAATACAATTACACACATTATATTGAAAAAAATTGTTTACCATTTAATATATATGCAACAAATCTATCATGGTAATTTCTTCATTATAAATATACTTATAATCAAAATCTATTCTCTTAACATATTCAAAAGTACTAAAATTTGCATACCAAATTTATGCATGATCCAATGCATCCATGCTCCGGTTGGGGTCAGGTAAAAATTTTAACTGCATATATGAAAACATTAATACCACAAACGGATGACACAACATGTACTTCACTTCAAGTTTCATCGACTAATTAGGTTGCATAAAGGCCTTGTGTTGCATGTCTAATATAGAAACTATAGAAATGAATATGATAATTATGGACTTGTGACCTTCAAGATGTTGTCAGATTAAAATTGAAAAACAAACTGAACGTTATCAAGGCCATCTGGTACATGTATACTCATGGAAAAAATAAACTGTGCATCCTATAAAACTTGATAAAATTTTTATTCTACAATTATTTCATTGAAATATATCTTGATTTTTGCATTTAAATGGTGTTTACCTATTCGAAACGCTTCAATAAATTTTGCACGATTTTTTTCAAGTGTCATCTTGGTATTCCATATTTCCACCTTTTCTGATTTCACGTCCTTATGCATTTGGCGATTCATTTTCCTTCAGAAGGTTTGTTTGCACCTTACACACACAGAAAATCATCT
>JAULBM010000009.1:408891-421714 GCA_032357055.1 Geukensia granosissima
GACAGCCACTTTCATATATCAAATGTTTTGTGTTCGTAAACGTTTTTTGGAAACAGGAACATTGTCTTGAGTAGTTTTTGTTTTGAAATTGACGACCGGTTCAAAAATTATATGGGACCAGTTTTCTGATAATTAAGAAGTTAATTAACTGGGTAAACGGGTTTGTATCGAACAACAAGATCAGAGATGTTTTATTGCAATAATCCTTTATTTTCAGCGTTAACGGGTGTCGCACAGTAATTTTATACAAAAAATGTTCTACATTCTTTAATTGAACAGACTTCAATGAATTCCCTAATACGTTCTATGAGTTTAATTTGTAATAAATGGATGATTGATTAAAAATTGTTTAACGTCCAGTATCAAATATTTCATGCATATTCAAGGGTGATGATGAACTAAATATGATTTGTACTAGACCGACACAATTACATCTAATCGGGTCGAACACAAGAAATATGGACCTGACCGATTAACTCACGCTACCCCACCGTGGAGAACTAAAAGACTCCACCGACCCGCCACTCTCCACAGACACTCCACACATTCTCCACGCCAGCTCCACGCCTGGCACCCCACCGGCACTCCACCGCGACCCCACGGTGTACGGTGGAGTTCAGTGGAGTTCAGTGGAGAATTCAATCCTCCACTCCACTCCACCACCACGGTGTCGAGTGGGGAAATTAAAATCCACGCTGCGTGTACTGTAGGTGATGTCAAATTTGTTTATAAACCCCTGTTGTATTTTGAGAGGCATCAGAATTTAAAAGGTTCTGTAGTAGGAATTAATGTTAATCATGCCGAAATCCTTCTTGGTTAGAACTGGTAGAGAAGTTACAGAAGATAAGGAGACCAGTAAGAAACGTTATCTTTTTTATTTATTTTATTTATATGTATATTTACTTCTTTATTTGAGATTAATCAGTAGGGTATTTTTTGTATTTATTTTCTACATTATACTTCTTTTTTATTTAAGATTAACCAGGAGTGTATTTTATCTGTTTATTTACTTAATCAAGATTGACAGTCCATTGTAGTATTTATCTCACTCTATTTATTTCTAATTTTAAATTTAATAGAATTTTTGTTACTACATATCGTCTCAAATGATGGTAACATGTATTCCAAAAATATAAACAAAAGGCTGAAGACAACGAAATTATTGGCGATTTCAACCTATCGTCTTTAATATGTTTTTTTAAACTAATTTGAGTCTTGACAATCCTGGGCTTTGGTTCTAATGTTTCTGATGAGTGGTTACTCCTTCATATGAGTACATACAGTGAAAACATGAAATTATCAAAAAATGTTTTACAGAAATTTGCTCAAATTCTAAAGCACTGAAAAGGCTTCGAAAAGAAAAGTACTTTGTAATTGTCCCTGCCCTCGGATTAAGCTTCCCATTTTTATTTGTTTTTCTTTGAGTTCTTCTTTTGCTATATTAGAATCTTTGACTTCCTATTTTTCGGTTCTAATGCTACTGGTGAGAAGTTACTCCTTGAAATGTACATAAAGTATAACTAAAATTTTCCATATTTAGTCATTATTGGTAATTTTAATTGTTTTTTCACGTGCGCATGTACAATTAAATCTTCAATAGTTAACATGTATTTCAAAAAGATTTATTTCGTGACCTAAAATAAATCTCTACTTTTTTCAAACCAATGAAATTTTTCCCGGTACGCCTAAACATTCCGGTTATTCTTTTAATTTTTACAATCGGAAATTCGACTGTTTATTTGAAAGATTCATTTTCCGGTGATTGAACATAAATGTTAACTTTTATATTTTAATGGCTTTAATGCACAAAATATCTGTACAGAGATATATCCCATTGTAAAAATATACTAACAACATACTCAATGATTATTGATATGTACGAATGTACTAAACTTAGCGAGTTTTTTTCTTGTGCTGTAACTCCCCTTGCTCTCATTTATTTTCAGTTACTAGAATATATACTTTTGCTCATAAACATGGAATATTTTTATTTTCGACCTTGCATTACAAATAGGTATAGCTAGACTTTTCCCAGCAAAATTCCTATCAGGAAATGGCATATAATACTTGCAGGATGATATAAGACTATAGTTAAATAATAAAATTGGATGAAACATTTGAAATCATTCTATCCGGAATACAAAGTTTGCATTTTTTTTCACGAAAATTTGGGTTTCAGAACTGATAAAACTAGCCAACGGACAAAATTCTTAAATAGGATACTTTGCTTGAAGTAAAATAAGGAGATTTGTGTAAAGATTTTGGGCACTCTTACTTATGGTTTTTGCATGCAAGTCTTGAATCAGAAAATGTCAATATTTTATACATGTGTATTTAGAACCAAGTGGATGTATTAAGGAGTTTTTATTTTGTGGCTCCTCGTGCTACAGTTGTGTGCCCGTATTTATTTCCAGGTATTAGATAATAGTATTATGTTGGAACAATACAGTTTACATCTTCCCAACATTGAACCATTTATATAATTTACTGATTGTTTTTTCTATATATTATGGCTTATTGGCGATCATCACTCCATGAAATACTTATTTCATTTGGTCAATGGAAGTAAAATTTTTTAAAATTAATACAGTTTGCTGTTCTTCCTTTTTTGGTCGCTAGAGGGTCGAAAAAAGGGAAAATCCAGAAGAGCATATTAAACTATTTTGAATTTTTGTAATTAACGTAAGTTAGATGTGGATCGTTTTTGTTTCTGACAAATATTTTACATAAATGACAGTGTAATTAAACATATTTTAAAAGAAGAAAACCATACGCCCTAGTCGTCAATTGAAAAAACAAAGCTGTGAAATTACACAGATAAATTGTAATAAAATTCTTTAAATGGTGAACTGTTATTTTAGTAATTGTGTTTTATTTTGTATTGTGAAAATTACGCATTTGATATGATAATTGGTAGATTTCTATTTTTAAACGTAATACGAGAAAATTTATAGAAAGTGCATGTATGAACATAACTCAGAAATATTTCTAATTTTTCCCATATTCACTAGAATCTGAATCATTGTTTAATTTTATCAGTAACCACTTTAGGTCAGGAAGGTCAACTACTGTGCATGAAAACTAATTTTGATAAAAACAAAAGGGAAAGGTGACCGAAGGAGATTTCTATATCTTAGATAAGTTTATTTACAGATCATGACTGGTTTTTCAGAAATTCAAATAAAAAAGTCAGCATATTATTTTTTAAAGATGAAAATGAGTCAGGCAAATTAAAATATTAATAATGAGTGTGTAAAATATTTTTCGAAAAACAAAATAATCCTTTCAGTGCGCCCCTAACGGATAACAAACACTTGCATTTGACATTTATTTTACGTTTAAGGAAAACAGGTAATACTCAAATTGCTGAAATAAATTTGTCGCCTGATTAAGAATGTCACAGTTAATTTTCATTCTTAATTTAATCCTCTACTGGTAAAATTATACGTCAACAGAAATTAGTTTTGTAACAGTGCCAAGATTATTTACAGGGAGTGCATTTACTTTTAATTTCATGCATTAATTCTACAATTACTCATACTGTACATGTCTAAATCCATCAGGTTATGAAAGTACTTTGAACATTGTCTCAGATAACAAAGGTATAAACTTCTTGTTGTTGACAAGACACCAAACTAACGTTAACATTATTCTGAAAAAAATCATAGCCAAAAATTACGAAAACCGATTTTCTAAGGACGCCCTTTCTATAATTTCACATTATCGCATTTGAAGAATTTTATCAGTTTCCCTGTAACGTAATTTTTTAAAAGTTGGAGTGCACTGCGATTGGAATTGCGCTATTTTAAATATTCATGACTTCAGTGAATAAGAATATTATTTTTTACATTTTCAAAAGTACATAATAATCGTACAAAATACAATGAAATAAGATCTCATGATAAATTTATTTTTTAATTTTACTGTGTCATAAAATGTGAGAACGAATAGGAAAAATCTTCATTGAAGAAGCCATGAATATGTTACTTGGGTTTGAACATTTGGATTCATTAAATAATAAAATGATACAATACATTTATTACTCCCCTTGTAAAGTTGTATTTACTACACTATATAATAAGTATTTATATATCCAACGTGCTAATCTGACTTTTATGTGGTGCGAATTATAGCATGTTGTTAAAATAATATAAAACTGAAATCATGAATGAAAGAAATCTGATTTTCTTTTATGTTACTTATAAACTAACAAATTTCTTATAAATCTAATTACTTTTAAAACTAAAATTAAGCAACCTTATCGAAATTATTTTAGTTATAAAAGTTAAGACGGAGGTGTGTCGTGTCGTTAATTGTCAAGTAGATAAAAAAATAATTATATTTGGAGTAATTGCAAACTTCAAGAAGACTGCATACAATCTATAGGGGGAGGGGGGTGAATACTTAAAAATACTTTCTACGACCTTTCTCTAATTCTTACCTGCGTGCAGTTAAGACACTTTGATTAGCGACGTCACTATTTAGTTCGGGTTTCAAGTAATATTTTTACTTTTAGAACGGCAAAAGTCAGTCCATTGAAGAGTTACAACACAATTAAGATGTTGATAATAGTATTTTCTATAATCTCGATAGTTAAACTTTCAAATTTCTCACCAAGGCCTGAAATTAAATGCTTAACTATCGCAATTGTGAAAATGTGATTACCAATGGCTTAAAAAGTGCGGTGCGATTCTGTATCTGTTAAAAATACGATTATCAATAGCAAGAGTAAGAATGTCGATCTAAAGTTGATCTTTTTGAGGGAGGGCAATTTGAACTGACTGTTAGGTTAATCTTCTGGCTTAATGTTGAATGTTTTACAAAAAAATTAAGATAAACAGCCAAAGAACTATTCACTTAAAATTGTATTATTGGATGATATAATTTCTTGCTTAAACTAATTCCATATTCGTTTCTTTATAATTCAAGTGCTTTTGTACGTCTGGAACATATATATGTTTCTTGTATTTGTAATACATTTATAAATCTTAAAACTCGAAACTTTCTTGAAAATGGCGACAGTGGTATACATAGTGGTCGTAAAGATTTTCCGCCAGGAGGGAGAACCATATTAAATAAGCGTCCGTTGATTGAGCAGAATAAACAAATATTTGTCCTTCCAAGGAGTATCTGGGTTAACATATAGCCTGCTCGATTTCTCTTCCAGGGGCGTAAAATCTCACCTTAAGTGGCTTTCATACAAATTTTCAACTAACTGCATGTAGATGAATCTTCTTAAAGATTTTTATCTGTGACAGAAAAAAACGCTAAATTATCTGTCCCTACCTAATGTTTCCTTTGGCAACCAAAAGTCGCTTTCAAATTGGATTCCCTCATAGCCCATTTGATTATTGGTAAACTTGTTCTCGTCTTTAATATGCATGAAATATTTACTACGTAACCATGGTAACGTGTCAGAACACTGAGCACATTTTTTTTCTATTTTTCAGATGCCGACATCAAAATACCACAAATTGAGAAGTCAAGTGCAAAACAGATATTAGATTTTACACGTTCCTATTTGATGCCATGTCCTTATAATGCATATTCCGCGGCCATGATATCAGGAGACAGTTCACTGACCAAACAGGATAGATTGTCTATTAGTCCACTACAAGCATTTCCGTTTCCTGCATATATGGCGTTTAATTCATACACGATGAACCATTTCAGTTACTCCCCTTTGCTGTCTTTGATTAACACTAGTGAAAACGTTGAAAAAATGTGCAGAGACAAAGTTACTGAATACAGAGAAAATATTGGTATGTTGACAGGTAAGTTTAATATAGAAAAAGGAGACTTGGTGTGATTGTCTATGAGACCCCCAAGTCCTTCAATAGTGGACACATATCGACACCCTACAACAAGCTGTAAAATTCCCTACAATGAAATGTGATGATATTGAAAAATAATAACTATCGGCCTTATAAATATACAATGTAAAACATTATTCTAAAAGATTTTTCTGATATAGGATTTCTTCTGTAAACAGTTTTAATAAATAATGAATTAATCAATATTTCAAAAACAAAACTAGAACTATAAAAATAGTGATGTTATAAGGTAAAATATGGATGAATATCCTATATCTCCAGATAATACAGAATCCTTTGATTTGAAGTCATTTTATTGCAAATGACAAAATTTATGCCAACTTTAGTACGTCCGCTCCTTATACTATATTTTCACAAATCTTAACAACAGGCAAGAACAGTAATCAGTACATCAGACAATTTAATATTTTAAAACGTCATTGGTATCGCTAAAACATATAATGCAATTATTATGTATTATATGTCTCTGGTACAATAAATAGTGAGAACACATTAGTTATTGGGTAGTTCTACTTCAGGCTATTTTCTGTGATGTTTATGGCTTCAAATCTGTACTCCACCTGTGTCAGGAGGATAATGGAGTTTGGACAGTCTCTGAATATTTCAGTACTGAATGACACTTAAAAATGATGTCGTTCTCTTAAAGTCTGTCACTCTCAAAAGAATTGACTTCTGTTTCAATCAGTAGAATGACAAAGGTCGATAACTCTGTAATAAAACTTCACTTTCTTATGATATATAACTTATCAAAGTGTTTATTATCAATAAAACCTCATAATTTTATAGAGGAAAGGATGATCAAAAGAATATTTGTTGACCACTTCAACTTTCCTTCAATTTGAACTCGTGTGTTAAACAAACAATAATATTTCCTTTAAGTAGCAGATTTTTGAAAAGTGCAGGTATATGAGAGTTAAAGGAAAAACACGCATCAACGTTGTGCATGTTTGCATCAAAATATTACTGTCAGTTAAAGTTAAAACCACCCTGAAAAGCTTGCTAATATTTCAATTTATTATTTTGATTTTGATGTCCTATTTGCATGTTCAGCGAGACCGAGGTATATATAATTTAAAATGAATAATAATACAGGGAGATAACTCGCAATTTTATATCAAAACCATCTGTATTGAGAAAGCAGTTTGGGAAAAATTAACAACTATTCCGGAGTTGTCGGAAGTACTAAAAAGACAATGCTTTTTAATGTACCAAGAGGTTACGTGTTTTTCCAGTACTTCCAAGAAATTCGGAATAGTTGGTAATTTTTGCCAAACTGCTTGCTCACTAGAGATAGTAACATTAAAATTGAAATATTTGTATCTTTTACCTAGTACAAATCAAGATGTGACGTGTAAAGTAGAGGTTGCTTACCCTTCTTGTCCATTTGAGTCTTCATAAAGATAATATCACTTCAGCTGTAAACAATAAACCATTTAGTTTCATCTTTGCTCATCAAATGTTTCTTTTACCTTTTTTATTGGTTTCATTATAAAGAATTGTTCGTTGCTAATCGGCTTTTATTGTTTCGACAGATCAGGTTATGAAGCCAAAACCCAAATTTGACTTTGCTCATTTGGCAAGGTCGGCAACAGAAGATTCCGAATGTCGAGATTGTAATAGAAACCAAGATGCACAGATCATAAGTCACGTGATGATGAACATGGGAAGTCTAAGGTAAATTGTCAGTTTCAATCATTTTATTTTGTTTTCCTACGTAATACCAATGGTATAAACATGTTTTGAAATATTTTCATTTAAAATTTGGTACGTTATAAGGTTTTGCATGTTGACATACTAGTACTTGAAGGTATCATTAGGTTAAATTTGATTAATTAAAATTTTAGACTTAACCTACAACTTTAACCCTTTTTCTCAAGTTTATAACTGGATAAACACTTAGTTTTACTGTCCATTACAGATATAACCCGCTAACCAGTAGCTTCAGTCCTGTTTCCAGTTTGCGGTCGAATATTCCACAGCCAGTGAAGAGGCCAAGGGGCAGGGGTCCAGCAAGGTAACTTGTTTTATGATAATTGAAAAAATTAGGTTATTTTTTATTGTCATGACTGGATCAACCGAAACAGGTTGTCAGCCTGAGAAATGATATTGGTCATGTCATATTCTATTAAATTTTCTATTTTTCACGCAATCTACCTATGACTACTTTACATAATCTACTCGTGTGTATATAATCAGAATTTTTTCAACCATATCTCAAGTATAATGCCAAATGCAAGCTCGAGTTTCTTTTTCTACGATAATGCTGCTGGGGGATTTTCTTTGTTTAAACAGCTTAGAATTCCACGGACATACAATATTCAGTATCGTAAAAAGAATGGTGTTTTTTATTTATTAATGAGTATATTGTTAAAATAATAACATAGAGCAATAATGTTATATTACAGGACAAAGAAAGAGTTTATCTGTAAATATTGTGGTCGCCACTTCACCAAATCGTATAACCTTTTAATTCACGAGAGAACGCACACAGACGAGCGACCGTACCCTTGTGAGATTTGTGGCAAAGCATTCAGACGACAGGATCATCTCAGAGATCACAGGTATGGACTAATATCACGATAAACTTGCATATCACATGACGTCATTCAAACTGTCGTCCAGTTACACCTAAATTAAAAGATATTTGCCACACAAAAAACCACTGAGCCAGTTATGTTGTAAGGATGATCACTGAATGGTTCTCTACCAACTTGGGAATCATTTGCCCGTCGGACATGTAATATGTCCGCTAGGACCCGACACAAGTTAACATTGGACCCTAAGGGCAACTTCATCTGTTTAAATGTTTTCCTAAATGCAGCTTAACTTCACATGAATTCTGCCTAGAAGGTCTTCTACCAGATTAATTTTTTGAACGATAGAAGTTAAAATATGACAGCTAGAGCTAATGTGTTAAGACTTGACATAACTTAGAAAATCTTTTTGTCAAAAACCTCTGAGCGAATTGAAAAGACAGATTCAGAAATTCAACTTCCGTCCTCGTAAAATGCATTGCTCAATCTCAGCGTCTTCGTAAATGATGTTTTGATCCATGAAAATCAAACAGAACAATAACGTTTCCACAACTCCGTTGCATTTCTGAACGGTCCATTATTTTGTTGCAGGAATTTTGAATAGATGGGCTTCTGCCAAACTTTTGTATCGTTTATGTCCCTTTAATGAGAATTGTGAACCATATTGTTTTATTTTTTTGTGGCAATTATTTAAAGTCCCACTAAGAGCGTTTGGTCGAAATGTTTATTGAAAATCTCTTTCAGTCGTTTTGATCTAGTAGGATTGTATGTAGCTATTGATTTGATATTTTATGTGTACAGAGACCGGTTAGACCGTTCACGAATTTACCAAATAAAAAAATTCCTTGAGAGCATTTTGCACTTAGAATGTCTATATTTCCTAGAGTTGTATTTTATTACATAATATTTCAGGTATATTCATTCCAAAGAGAAACCATTTAAATGTTCAGAATGTGGAAAAGGGTTTTGTCAGTCGAGGACGTTGGCAGTTCATAAAACACTACACATGCAGGTTTATACTTATTCTAATTACCTTATTAAAAATTCTATGTATGTCTATATGAAAATAAAAAGATATGGGGAAAATGTCAGAGAAACTGCACTCCAACTACGAGAAAAACAGAGGACATTGACAAATCTAGGGGTCTCCACAAGATTTTTAAAATGAATTCTATTGAATTTCGTTGAAGATATTTCAAATGAGTGATCGATTGATTTTGTTAACGTCCAAAGGAAATTATATGAGCCATATTGCGAACATTAGACATTAATGTTTTTTTTTTATTCGTCGTGCAAAAACCAAATAATCACAACACGTTTACTGCAAAACACCACTATTGAATAATAAACCAAAACTCTTTTAACCTTATTTTTTCTCATTGCAGCAAAATCCGTTACAGAGAGTGACTAAACCTACACCGACACTACACACGACAACGTAAAAAGACAACTTCCTGATTACTGCCTTTAATGTGTTCTGTGCAATATAAACAATGGCCTGTTTCAGAAGTGCAACGGAATTTTTGGGAACGTCATTGTTCTAGTAGAATTTCATTGGTCAAGACGTCATTAAGGAGGACGTTGAGATTGCACACTGCGTTTTACAAAGACGAAAGTTAAGTTTCTGAAACGGTCAATTTGGAACTTATTTACTACCTCACATTGTCAACCATTATCTATAGAGATATGTCAAATGTTTTACAACTTTTTATGAAAATGATATGCAAATGTAATGTAGTAGTGTGCAACTAAAATACAACAATTTGAACAAGCCTCAGGGTTTTTTACGCGTAAGTGTCGGTTTGTAGATTTCAGTAATCTGTCGCTTATAAGTGAAAGAACATCCGACAAGTCTAGGATGTCTCAAGTTCATTTGTATTTACACATGCCAGTTTTGAATGCAACAACAGGATAATCTCATTAAAAATATTTGTATATTTTTGTTACAAGTTTACTGCTAGCAATTATTACTTTTGTTATAAAGAGTTGCAGTGTTTTAAAAAATGATATATGTGCTAAGGTATTCCGAAATCTGCGTGTTTTTTCGAGAATTTAAGTTTATGTTATAGCCTTGTTGCTGAGTAAAACTGCCTTGTTAAAAGTGCTATCGTCGTTATTTTGTATATAAAATCAATGATGTATTTATTTTTGCATGAAAAAGTCTAGTCTTCCAATTATTAGATAAATCATAATATATAAAGTGCCACTTCGTGCAATATATGTATATAACCAATGTACACTTACACAATAAAATGAAATAACAATTAAGATTTGATTTGTTTTTATTTATGAATTATCTGCTATAACCATTTCGCTATATTTGAATCTTTGACTTCCTATGTTTCGGTTCTAATGCTACTGATGAGAGGTTACTCCTTGAAATATACATACAGCATACATAAATTTTCCATATTTTTTAACATTGGTAATTTTGTATTTTTTCTTACACCCGTTACACAAGCATAATCAAGCTGTGCCATTATCCATTTATTGTATTGTCGAAAGCACCTCAATAAAAGAGCTATCATAAAACAGTGTATATTAAATGCAACTTAAAAAAAAAATTTTCCTGCCTTTTCCATCCACAAGTTTTGAAGATGGTCGAATAGTATACTTTGTTTGTACAAAACATATGGCATGAGTCTGTGCTTCGTTTATACCATACCAAAAGATGCACTCGACTCACAATGGATTTCGGTTAGTCGCCCATTGAATTTGGTGGTTATCGTCGAACATTCTGGTTACCTATATAGCTGTACATTTGTTGTTAAATACCAATATCTACATGAGATGAAAAACCCATCAAATCTTACATAAAATTAAAAGAAGATGCGCAATAATTGCTTTAACTGTAGTATAAATATAAAATATTCAGATTATTGAACTTGAAAATAATGCAAGCCATAAAATTATTTTGCCGTATGTCTTATGGACTTTGATTTGTTCGGTAATTGTGTTATATACTTTATTTCCAACGTGCAAAAACTGAAAGTGACAGACAATTTACAGACTGAAAACACTATGTCATGTACACAAAAATTTACAAGAAGAACAAGTCTTGAATGACAGGGGAATCCGTGAATAAGACAGACGAGACACACCAAAGAAACATAAAAAACGAAAATTATTATATTGTGGTAAATACTGACCCCATCATTAACAAGGGAGGACCTGAGATGGTCCGAAAAGGTAAAGAGTCACTGCTTCTATAAAGCCACCAAAAAGCACTTTCATTTAAAATCCAGTGGCTGGCATTCCGACAAATCTCTTAAAAACTCAAAAACAACACAGTTATGATACTTAGTACATCCACGTTCCAATTTATAGTCGACCATTCCACAATTGAGTGAAAAGTAACGCGTTGATAATGAACACACTTTTCTCGAGTTAGAGTTCCAATGTATGCTAAAAAGTTCCAGTGAAGAATACCCATACGGGATACCCAAAGTGCAAAATGCACAGATGATATCATAACGCACATTCTGTTCATTTTAAAACAGAGGCCTTTCTGTTTCATACTCATGAAGAGGTTATATAAAAATAAGAGATGTGGCATGATTGTCCATGAGACAGCCATCCACCAAATGACAGTCGAATTTAAAGTTTTACAGGTCCCATTACGGCCTTCAACAATGACCTATAGTCATCACCATAATGAAAGCTGTAAAAGGCCCCGAAATACAAAATGTGAAACTCTGAACAAATCACGACAATCAACCTAATCTTTTGAAAAATGGTGAACGAATCAATAAATGATTAATTAAACAAAGACAACCACTGGACTTCAGGTTCCAGATCGATACTGAAAACTACTAACAAATACAATTAAAACAAATCTTTGATACAACAAAAGTATCGACCTTGAAAGAGTACTCGCAGTTGCTGTCTTCTAGTTGAAAACCAAAAAGCAACCGATCTGGAAGGTTGAGGTTGAAATGGTTGAGAACACCCATTAAGAGAAACTATCTCCCGGAGGAGAAACAAAGCAACCGATTTCTTCAACAATCTATAATCATGTTTTTTATAATTACTCATTCCTTCTAACCAACAAATGCATGGTGGTGTTTCTGCCTACTGGCGGGGAAACTGAAAAGCATATCGTCTGCCAAAGGACGAGGGTCGATAAGGCCCATTTTTGGCCCAAGAATTTGGCTTAAAAATTAAAATTGGGTAATATCTATTATTTTATATTTTTGTGTTGAATAATGTTTATAAAAAGAAAATCCAACAGAATTTTTAGCTTAATTAGTTCTACAATGGTCACATGACACATAGAAAATGCTTTGAATGTAAAAATGCTAAGAAATTTAGTAATTTGGTGCAATATTTGGTAATATTTTGGCGATTTTTATATAGATCGCACAAAAACTTTGCATATTTGAAGATCTATCAAGTACAAATGTTTGGTTAAAATATCTTCGTGATGTTTTTGTGCGATCATATCTATTTTGAACA
>JAULBM010000009.1:457288-474961 GCA_032357055.1 Geukensia granosissima
CGGAGTTTGTCAGTACTTTTACATTTTCCCTTTTCCTCGAATATCCCCTTGGTATTTCTTGACACATTTTATATGTGCCGGTCCCTAGCCAGGAACATGCAGTCAAGTGGGTGTCGTTTACATTTAGTCGTTTTACTTTCTAAAATTAGAAAGCCAGTTTCTGTTACGTTTGAATGTCATCACATTTTATTTTGGATGTTGTTTACAGCTGGTCTTTGGTCCACTGAATAATACCCATGTGAGAGATCAAAAGTGCATAGTCCAAAGATACAAGACAAATTTGAAACAAACAAAAGGAATAAAGGCTTGGAATCTACGAACTCCTTAACAAAATAGGAGTGGGATCAGGTGCTTATGAAGGGTATTGTGAAGATCTTTGTCCGTTGTTGAAGGCCTTAAGAGAGTGGGTTTAAAGTTAAATTAAAAAAAAATTAAAACAAATCATTCGACCTTACAGATTAAAACGTTGATTGACCACAACTTATCCATTTACAAATAAATTCTTCCCACTCTCGTCATATACCGGTTATGACTTCCACCAATACCGACTAACCGGTGTTAAATGAGTTCTAGGTTTGTAAGTCTTATAAATCGACGGAATATTTGTATCAAACATTTTCTCATTACATGTACTTCATAAGATAAAAATTTTAAAATGTGAGTTTTATTTTTTTATGAAATAATGAGAAGATGTTTGATACAAATATTCCAGTATAAGACTTACAAACCTAATGGTCAATAAAAAATCTTATTCCTATTCTTATACTATAAAATTTTATTTCAAAGAAAATATATTTTATATTCTTGGTGATATGTAGTAGTCTTTTTATACAGTCTCTCATTACTCTTTTTAGAGTGACTTTTGCGAATTTTAATAGTTAAACTGTAATGTATGATTGTATGTAAAAATTGTAAAAAATTAATATATATTTAAATTATACTGTTTGTATATGATTATATGTTAATTTGTATCACAAAAGGTGAGACTCAAATAAAATATTGTCGTGTCTTGTCTTGTCTTGTCAAATATTATATGTCGAAATTAAAATAATAACTGTCCATCAATCGTAGAAACATATATCGTTTAGTAATTGTCAAATGTGGAAATTAAAAATAATTGGTCAGTTAAATCGTCATATATAAACCGCTAAATATGAAACAATAAGGTCAGTTATAGATTTCTTTCCAGTAAAGTGCGTATTTATAATGCCAAATAAATAAACCATTATACATAATTAAGTACGTGTGACTGAATGATATCATAGCGTGTAAACATACAAAACTACAATTGATATAATTACATAATATTACGAACAAACAGTAATGAACCGACATCCTACGGTTAAGAGAATAATTATCTATTAAATGGTACAATATTTTGTCATTTAATTAGCATTTGTGTAAATATATTAATATTCAACTAAAAATTAAAAAAGAAAGCTATTTCCAAGTATTTCATTTTCTTCTAAATTGATGTGTTAGCTTCTTCATTTTGTAAAATAAACTTCTGACCAGTTTTTACATGTTTATGGAATAAAAATATATTAACAATCAGGTTCCCACGATCTACGCGTGTATACTGTACGACCCTTGTCCGCATAGCATGTGAGGACCGTATTATGTATACATGAATATATTCAAACAACGTGCCTTTGTTTTGATTTTTTAAAATTTACCGTTATACATTTTAAGAGGAAAAATTCAAGCAAGAAAAGGTTTTAACTCAACATTATTTCAGGTAAAAATTTAATGCATTACTTTGATCAATAATTTTGACGTGTGGCACTAATCACACATGTAGTGACAAACCCATTAACGGTGTCAACGCACATGTCATATTTGTTTTTGTTTGTAATATGCATTAATCGGGGCCGCGCAGCTGACGAATGCATGACAGACGACAGCCAATCGTAGCGCGTGTGAGCATCACACAAGCAGACTCTACGCATGTCTAGCGGCAGTTTATCCGTCAATCAATACGCTCCAACAAACGAGGGGAGGTGTGTAAATAATCTTTAGACAAACTTTTAATGGGTTATATCGTGGGAAACACGAGATCAGTTGTGTTTGACCGCCGCTCAGGAAGGACCTACATCCGTTTGCACGTACATTTTTTCAAAGTTTGTTTTCCGTAATAGAACAATGAAACGGAGTTTAAGTGACAGTGAAAGCGATGATATTTACGATGAAAGTATTAAAGCAAGGTAAGTTTGTGTATTGCAGAAAGTTTGATTAATATAATTAATGCACGTGACTGCATAGGGTCGACAGGGGTGCCTTCGATAAGTAATTATCAATGACAACGGTCGCGGCATATTGCTACTTATGTGCGAATTTCCTTCATTAAGACAATTGAGTTCATTAAATGTTAGTCTTTTATCTTATTAAGATACAAGTCCTTGTGCATTGATTTGTGTATTGGAAAATTAAGTAAATTGACATGTCATGATCTCAGACTCAAAGGATTTATCAATATGAGATATTATCAAATACAGATTTAATTGCATTGTTTTTCAAATTAAAAGAAACAAAGTAGGGATTATTTGATTGCTTAATGATAAAATTGAACTGTGCTGTAGACATATTTAATCCAAGATTTTCCCATATGATTTTATAAATATATTTCTTCTAATATTGTGTCATTCTGACAAAGCAATACCAGACTGTCAACATAAACAAATGAAGTTTAATTAGTTGTAAGACAAGAACCCTGAGAAATTGATAAGAAAATACTCCATTAAAATTTCAAAAATGTCAATATGTACCTATTACAAATAAATGATAATAGTGCTCTTATATCATTAATGTTAAAAACACATGTTACTTATACATTTAAGATTTTTTTAATATATATCACAGGACGATGATCAATAAAACTAAATAATCACTTGCATTTTTCTGAAAATAAATATCTTAATCTCATTGTAAGATCGATACTTTCTTTAAATTCAGTCACCCAGTCCACTCTACAATAAATATTGTCCCCTTCAATCGGTATCCTTTAATTAAAGACAAGTTTACAAGTGAAATTGAACAGTTGAACTTGTAATTTATTTCACTATGGCGATGTCTTCTTCAATAATAATGTTTTCCCACGGTCATTAGATAATGAGAAACAGTGAATATTTTCATCAGATGACTTTACAGATGTTTAACTTGGCTGCAGATTGCTGCATACTTTCACACGGTCTTGCAGAAATCGTGACTTTCCCACTTTTATCTATACAGAACAAATCTATGAATAATTTGTTCGATTGCGAAAAATTACTTTAAGATTGCAAAAAATAATTATGTCAGATACTTCGTTTCTAAAATAAGAATACCATTTATTAGCATAGAATTTCTTTGAGATTATTATATTTTTTATTTAAAAATAGTAAATATAACTTTTATTTTTATGCTTACAGTTCAAATATATATGTCAGGTAAACAAGAACGTAGAATTTCTTTGAGCTTATTATATTTTATTTAAGAATAGTTAATATACTTTTTATTTGATGCTTACAGTTCACCATCACAAAGTTGTCAGATTACAGACAGAAAAAAACGACGAGGGGTAAGATATTTATGAACTTATATTTTTGCATTATGATATTTAATCAATGTTATTAAAACAAAATCATTTGAATTTGAATTCAATTATGCAGCTCATTTATGGACGTCTTGATTGACAATAACATATTCGTATTCTGATACTAATATTCAAAATTATCAAGTTAAATAAATATTGAAAATATCGGTATGCTATATGTACATTTCAAGTTAACTCTCATCAGTAGCCTAATAACCAAAAAAAAAGAAAGTCAAAGATCCAACCATAGCACAAAGCCCTCTGTACAACGTTGTCGATAAACTTATTCCACATTACTAATGGTACACATCCTTTCCATATTTCCTGATCGAGAACAATTTTATCCTAAAAACTATTGCTAATGATTCACGATTGATATAAATTTTTTTGTATTACAGGTCATAGAAAAGAGAAGAAGAGATCGTATTAACAGTAGTCTGTCAGAACTTAGGAGACTGGTTCCTTCTGCATTTGAAAAACAGGTATTTTTACCCCTAATGATATGATATACATGTTAAACATTGCTTTCGCTTGAACTAAAAAAGAAAAAAGAAACGTCGCATTCACCGCTTAATGCACTGCATATTTTTCGCAAAAAGAAAGGCTACAATTTAAACATGATTCCATGTCATTCGGTCTTCTGACTTGTGCTAAAATGATAAGATCGAATTTTGTCAATTTTTAAGGAGTGTATTTTTCTTGTGTCTCGTGAAAAAATATTTTGTTCCAGACGTTTTTTTTTGTAAAGCATGTTGTCAGGTTTCATTTTGGTACAGTGCTTGAAGCTTGATGGCATTTAGGTTCCTAGGTTCCAAAAATAAATCAAAGCGAGTAATAAATTACCATTACGACAAAATAACAATACTAAAGACAAAGACAAATCGTAAAAGGAATTATAAATCGGTAACCTTTAGTTTAAATTAATAGTAGTTGTTCGTATTGATATTTGTTCAATTTTAATATCTTCAAATCAAATTAAACAGAAATGTTATGTTTTTCAGGGGTCGGCTAAACTTGAAAAGGCTGAAATATTACAGATGACTGTTGATCATTTAAAAATGCTTCATCAAAAAGGTAAGTTTGTCTTTGAATCTTTTTTTCTGCTGTGAGTTCACAACTAAATCGTCAACAATTGCTATTAACATTTGCAAAACAGTTAACAAACATTTAACTGAATACGAAGCATGCAAATTATAAATATCAAACAGCAATTATTAAGCTTGATCAAAAACATATGGACCATGTCATTATTTTTAGACGTCTTAGATCAATATGACTTACAAATGTCAATCGAGAATCGATAATTTGTTTCGATCAAATTTGTATTTGAAAGTTTATGACAAAATTCAGAATATGATATTATTACTTCCTATTGCAGGTTTGAATAGCTACAATTACCCAGATCCACATTCCTTCGCTACCGACTACAGATCAGTAGGATTCCGCGAATGCGCAGCGGAAGTGGCCAGGTATCTTGTAGCCGTGGAAGGAATGGACCTTCAAGATCCACTAAGATTGCGTTTACTTGGGCATTTACAGTGTTATTCAGCTCAGCGCGAAATTGTTTCTAAATCAACATTCCAGAACTCATGGAATCCCGTGTCTCCACACCCTACCATTAATTCTCAATACAACTGCAGTAGTGTTTCCGCCATGGGATCAATGGTTACTACACAGCAGAATAGTCAGTCTGAGTTAGCAATGACACCACAGACATCTCATCATGGGATATCAAATAGTGCCTTTACCGATTCAAGACTTTCACACAGTGACATTCAATCATCTTCCATTCAGGGTAATATGCGACTGGCAGGAAGCGGAAATATTCCATCTCATCATCAGATGACCTCAATGAATTCATCCAATCAACAATCATCTTCATCGCTTATTCCGTCGATCCCACAATTACATAGACAACTTCCGGTTTCATTCAACATGAACTCAATGCAATCGATGATGTCACAGAATAATTCCAATGGATACGACAATTCAAAACCGTACAGACCATGGGGTAGTGAACTAGCTTATTAGTGTAGCTGTGTTATGGATTTTTTGTTAAACATTTTACAACTTTGGTAATAGACAAATTTCCTAAATTTATGAGGAAGGGACATTTTATGCTCAGTAATTAACATATCATATATTATCTTCCCCAGTTATAGTTGTATTAGTTGAGAATAATTTAGATGGGCAGCTAGAGTTCACAAAGTGCCATTATTTCGGGACATATGCAATAAAAACACAACGATTTTCTATACTTGAATGTATATATAAATATATTTTTGGTGGTGTTTTTTTTTTTACTTTTACATGTTTATACCATTGTGCTGAATATTTTAAGTGCTATGCAAATTGACTAATATTATCTTCCAATCAAAAGTTACATGAAGTTGTATTATGCAATAGATGTTGTATTTTTTTACATTTCTTTTTTTGCTTTTTAATATATTTGCCTTGACATATTAATGAGAGAATCTCAATGTTAACTTTGTTTATGGATAATAGTGAAACATGAGGACAAATAGTAAATCAGATACCGTACCTTTCTTTTTCAATGATTACAAAATACTTTAGTGCTTTGATTTGAAGATTTTTTTAAATATCTCTTTTTTTTTACTTTATTATACTTGCAATTTTCTTCCTTTTAGTTAGACTGGCTTTTGTTTATTTATTTTTTTATTGATGTTATACTTTTGTTGCTTTATTTATTTTTGTTTTATGTTTTTGTTTGCCTTGTTTTCAGTAATTTTTTTAACATTTTACCAACCATAAAACTGTTAATGCTTTTAATTGGAATTAGAATAACAGAACAGAATGCCAGTGGATATTGAATTGTACATGTGTATTTGTCTTGTTTTATTCTAATTTCAGTTATCGCCAGCATTTGACATTCGTTTATTGACAGGAGAAAAACTTTTTCTTCTACGATGTGTTTTAAGGTGGTACCCAACACCATCGCGAAAATAAATTCCTCTGCTTTAATTTTCTTAATTTTGTTTAGACATCAACTTTGATGAAAGAAGGAAAACATGAAAATGTCAAGAAATTTGAACCACACATTTCTCTGGAATTATTTCAATTGATAAATAGTAATATCATCATAAAAATTTTGATCACCGAGATGCATTAAATTAATATAAAATGATACTTGATAAAAACGTTTAGATGGTTTTTCAGAGTTATTTCCCTTAGGTGTTGGGTATCCCTTAATTTGTTTTGTTATTTTTTTTGCTTTTTTCTTAACATTTGAGCTAGAGCAAGTGCATAATAAATAATAAAAAACCTACTGACTTTTGTTAAACAAGAAGCCTGAAGGAGGTATACCTGTAGTCAAGGAAGATGCATTCCTTTGACCTCGTCTGTTCGTTCTGTCAGCCAACTTTCGAAACGACTTGATTTGTTTAAGGCTTTCTTCTACACATACATATTGCTGTCACTATGGATAAATGCAGCTTTCTACACTTTCATCACCTGCAATAAAGGTGTATCTCTGTTAAATATATCAGCCATTCATATGACTGTTCCTTTGATTTTCATGACGAATATCTTGTCTCTACTGCCGTCATCAACAGTGTCGTATAAAGCAACACTTAGTATTCCTTTTATAGTATTTGACAAAGAGGTGTTTTGGGTTCACTGGGTATAGACTACTGTTCCTTTATTCTTCATCACTTTAACCAGGCCTCTACGACGGGTGTTGCGCGCAAGACAGGATATGCGTACTCTACATGAGCACTAGTGTTTTTAATGAGTTGTGAATTTCAAGCCTTTGTTCCTTTTGTTTTCGTTTTATCGTTTAGTTTGTCTTGTCTCTTTGGACTATGCATTTTTGATCTCTCACATGGGAATTCTACACTGGACTGTTTTTCGGTTGTTCTCAACACTGCTTCCTATATTTTTAACATGTTTGATCTCACTTTTTCATTAAGAGGTATATTGTGGCCAGCATTGAAAGAAGTCATGTTCATTTTAACCCTGATCACTACATTTTTGTCAGTTTATCTAACATCAACTACAAAAGAGGTTTATTGTATTAAGCATGGAGAACATCCTATTAATCTCACCACAATCAATAAGCAGTTCTTATGTCTGGCACACTCATCAACACTGTGGTAGGCTCTCTAGGAATTCGACGATCCTAAAGGGGTAGACAGGAATTGTTAAGTCAGAAGACAGACAAGACCATGGCCATCAAAATGAAACGAGAGACAAACATAGAAAACACTTCACTGAATGCAATTTAGATTTCTATGTACTGTAGTATTATTCTGGGCAAAGAGTTTGCTTTCATTTCTGCTCATTCAAAATACTATAACCGTTTTCTCCTCAGCACATTTTAAACAAATGGTTTGAATACGATATTTTTTTAAATAAAATCTTACTGAATCTTTAAAAAATGAAAACCATAACAACAGGATGAAGCAATAAAATTACTTTAAATATCTTATCTCACATCTTGCTTAACCTGTTATCCTCGGGAAATACTTCCGTTCCGCTGATTTCACTTTAATATCACGAAGCCGCTAAGAATACTGGTTCAGATTTCCAGATAAAGCTTTTGCAGTGTTCAATTAAAGAAATTCGAAGATACCAAAGGGGCAGACAGAAAGCGTTATGTCGGTAAACAGACAAGATCATGGCCAATGAAACGAGAGACAAACTTAGGCAACAACCATTATCTTATCTGGGGGGGGGCTGGGATTTTCATAGTGTTCATAATTTTTTTTTTCAAAACCTTTGCCTGACAAAATATTTTTTTCTTGTGAGAAGGAAAGCAAAAAAAATTTTTTCCCAACCACGACATTTGCGATAACACGATTTTTTTCTTTTTCAATCCATGCACCCCATCCCAGATCACTAGGTGTTTCGAACATCTAGATTTTTTTAGCAGGTGACAGCATAAATTTTTTTCAACTACAGTGCATAGTCTAAAATTTTTTTCTTGCATCTAGGCCATTAAAAATTTTTTTACAAAAAATCCACCCCCCCCCCCCCCCCCCGATAAGAAAATGGTTGTTGCCTTAGAACACACAACACTACACTGAAAACTAAAGCTGGAGTATCATGAACCCTACACAAGGTTATAAATACTTTTTATGAAAATGATTGACGTTACGTCTATTGTTCAGCTACTGACGAACTACTACTCAAGGGATGTTCGAGTTTGGCTTCAATCTATCCAGCCCGGTTAAGTTACCCTTGCGAGAGATCGAAATACATATAATGTCCAACGAGACAAGACAAACTCGAAACAAATTAAAGGATAAAAGGCGAAGAAAGAACAATGGCTTGGACTCCACGAACTCCTTTATAATTCAGGAGTAGGATCAGGTGTTCCGGAAGGGAAGAGTGTATCATCTTTAGTTGGGACCTTATTACCTATAACAGAAGCAATGTTGGCCTCTTTTCGGATTGACGCGGGATATGAGGAGCACTTGGTGTAATTCGAGAAGTAAGGCACGGACCATTTCATTTTCTGGGCCATGGGATATTTAGAAAAAAAATTTCTGACCCTGATATTGTCCAAACAATAATAATCAGAGCAGCATTTGGAGTGACAAAATACTCTGGTCCACTGTCTGGCCATTGGGGAAAAAATTTACAAAGATATTTTCTTACATTAACTATACATGAAAAAAATATTATGGCCCGCAAATGTTAATTATGCAATTTGTACCTCAGTCAGAGGTATTCTACTCTGAACTTGAAGCACGCTGTGTTTTATATTAATTTCAGTGGTTTCCAAGAAATATTTTCAATACTAAACTAAGTCCTGATTTGGTTGCAATATAGAGTAAAAACCTAAACTCTAAAGTAACACCTTTTACAGACCTTTAGTGGAGCATTTGCGTCTCAATTCAGTTAAGCCAATTATGTGCATTTTTCGCATGTTGAGGCACGAACCATTGGTTTGAATGTGGTTGGGGACGGGATTTATGAACAAAATTTAACTGATTTTGACGTAGCGCACGGTATTATTGGTATTTCCTGTTTTCCGGTGTTTTGCGGTCTCATGTTGTAAAGGAAAAACAACAAATACTCAAAACTCATGCAAAATTGCTTGAAGTATAAGTTTTTATTATAAATGAAAATAAAGTATACAACACAATTACCGAACAAACCATGAAGTCCATAAGACATACGGCAAAATAGGTATCACACCACCGGAAAGTTGGTAACCGCAATGGTCCTGACTTGGTACAGGCATTTCAAAAGAAATGGTGGGTTAAAATACAGTAACCTTTCATAGCTCGAACTTCCTAAGGACAGTTTGAAACTTTTCTAAGAGAATCGGATATTAAAAGAGGTGCGAAAGCACGCAAGGGGCACTGAATGATCCCCCAAAATATATTCGAGATAATCATGATGTTCAAGCCAAAGGTTGGATTCTATATATTAAATCTAATAATGACATTTGATAACTTGTCGATTTTAGCTGTGTTATTGGGTTACAAAATTTATCCTAAGCTGTCAAAATAAAATCAATTTCATGAAATGTTTTGGTTTTCACACACTTTAAGATTTAAACCAAAATCAAAACGAACGCATTTACTTTATAAATTTGGGGAAGTTCTAGAGTTCAAGTACTAAGAAGGTTAATCTTGTAGTATGTCACTTTCGACCAATTTTCATATTCAAATATCGATATGGGTCGATACAACTGCTGGTGGGCCCAGAGGTTTTCACAAGCCTAGTGCTGTTAGACATAGATTTTATCTCATATTTTAAAAAAAAAATCGTTCGTATTTAAATTCTAAATCCCTGAAATTAAGAAGGGGGCTTAAATCCTTGTATTGCACACGGTAGATGTTCTTTCCGATGGATTTTCCTGTCTATTTTGTTGTGTTTTTGGTTATTAGTGCTTCTTTTTACTACGTTTGTGTCTTGGTCTTCCTATGTTTTGGTTTAAATGCTGCTGACGAGAGGTTACTCTTTGAAACACGTGACCAGCATAATCTAATCTCTCATATTTTTACAACATTTGTTAACCTTTTTTAAACTTTTTAGATACGTTTGAATGATAAGTATGGTAAGTCCCGAATGGAAAACATATCCGAGTTTTGAAATGAATCGTGCACAGAGACGAGACAATTTCGAAAAACGGCAGGAAAAAAAATTGACTCCAAGATCTCCTCTATGAAAAACGTATAAGGACATGTGCTTCTAAATCGTTCGTAATTTCTGTTTAGTGTGAGTCACCTGTCGTGGAATAATTGAAATCAGGGTTAATGTCAAACCCGGAGGGTTCTAAAATACAAAATCACCAATATTGAATAAATATGGAGAATTTGGGTATGTTATATGTACATTTCAAGGTGAAACCTCTTATCAGTAGCATAAAAACCAAAACAAAAGGAAGTCAAACATCCAAACATATCATAAGAAGCACTTGAATCCAAACAAATCGAAATGAGAAGCTAAATCCGACGGCAGGGACAACTACTTAGTGCAATACTTTTCAAGGCCTTTCCGTATTTTCAGAAACTCCAATTCAAACTATAGCTCAGATAAACTCGATCAAATCTAATATAAGCTATAACTCAGATCAACTCAACCAATTCTAATTTAAACCATAGCTCTGATTCACTCAAATAATTCTAATTTAAGGGGTACCCAACACTCACGAAAATAAATTCCACACGTTAAATTTTCTTTATATTTTGTTTAGACATTTACTTTGATGATATAAGGAAAACGTAAAACTTTCAAAAAATTTGAACCGCACATTTCTCTGGAATTATTTCAATAGATATATAGTAATTTCATCATAAAAAATTTTGATCACTGAGATGCATTAATTTTAATATAAAATGATATATGATTAAAATGTTTAGACGATTTTAAAGAGTTATTTCCCTTAGGTGTATGGTACCCCCTTAAATAGAACAAAAGGTATATATTTCACTGAATGAAAGGCACATGTATCAACAAAATTCTTTTCACAACAAAAGGCACATACAAAATTTATCACAGACATGTTAAACTGTCAAAAGACAGTACAACTTTACAACAATAATTTTCTCTCATTTCTTAATGGCAATTAAAAAATACAAATAAAACACATTTCTTATTCTATATCCAAATTTGACATTGTAGTAAAATATAAAATATCATTAGAATGAACTTATATTTCTGCATCTTTTGATGCACACTATAATTTGTTATTATGCAAATTGCTGTTCATCAGGAACTGATAAAAATATTCACTGAGATATCAACTAACAAACAAATAAGGGATTTATGTATTTTTCATTTCCCTATGAATTAATTTGCAAGTTCCATTAATAATGAATAATAAAGTTTTCAAATACAATAAGCACTATGTAATTGTTATAGCTAAAAGACCAGCTTAAAATTGCACTAAATCTTATGAGCAAATAATCATAAAATATAGAGATGTTTATACTCGTTTCACATTTGGCATCAACAGGTCTATAACAATCCCAGTTAAGGTACACTAACAATTTATGCTCGAGCTCATCAAAATTGTTTGATATATACAAAATTGGAATCATGAATATTTGTGACAAAAGGGGAAGAGGAGATTTTAAAACCAAAGTTTTGACAGAAAATAATTGGTAAGCAATTAAACCCAGGTTGTGGTTTGTTATGTATAGCTATTTGATGACAAAAGCAAGAAAACTTTCATGGCCCATTTATGTATGTTTTATGTAGGAAGTGAATTGTACGTCTTTGGTTATGATGGTCCATTTTAATTGTCATTAGGATTGCAAGTTCTTCAAAATTGTCAAAACTGAATTTATAAATTACTTAATCTACTTAAAAATTTTCTTTTTAAATTGGGCATTAACCATGCTTCATTTTACATAGTTACAACTTAAGAGAATGATTTATTTTTTACCCAACAAATATACTTGCTAAATGTGGAAAAAATATTAACAATGTGACATCCTGCAGCAACTCAAAACACATGGTAAATGACATAACAATCCTGATACACCCTGCTGTCTGCATGTATTGCAAGGTAATATATCTTCCATATTTCATCCCCTCTTCTTTACTTAATGTTGTAACAATTTAAGATGTTTCAAAATTTTCAAATATATTGAAAAAAATGGTATGAAACTTAATAGAAGTGCTCAGTTTGTATTTTAAACAATTTTATGTTGATAGGTTTCCATAATTTTTACTTTTCTGCAAGGGTATTTTTAAGTCTCCTTCATCATTCTTTGGCTTCAAAATCTACTGGGAATAGAAAATGCTCAAGCACTTTCGACCCTGATAGAACAAGTAACACACATTGTGTAGGATCATGAAATTCATTCCGTGAAGACCATAGGTCAACAAATACAATTACATACAATCAACAAAACCTAACAAAATGCAAACTTTCAGCTTGGCTTAAAAACAACTGATACAATGGAATCACATGGATTATTTCTAAAATTTCATAATGATGAATTCTTTTACAATGCATGAAGCAGAATAAGAAAATAGCTGTGCATTAACTAAATGGTGCTGTTGAATTTTATAATACCACATACTTTCAGAGCAATTTGACACATTTAATTTTTTTCTACAATACTGATAAATCACACTAATAAACATATTCTCACATTTGACACTATTTGATAACTTTCTTACTTATTATGACACAGTTTTTGGTCGCTCTTTAATGTTTGATTTAGCCCTTGCTAGCCATGCTGCTTTCCGCCTTCTTTCAAGTTCAACTTCTTCCCTTTGACGCTTCTCTATATTATTTTTTTCAATTGTGTCAACAAATTCTTTTTCTTGTTCATAAGTCCTAAGTTCAAACTTGACATGACTTCTCATTGGATCACTAAACTGTCCAACACGTCCACCTAAACTAGACTCACTACGTGTTCTTTGAATTTCATGACCTAGTGCCTCACGTTTTTCTTTTAACAACTGAGCAAGTCTTTCTTTCATATCTGGTGGATACATGCACATAGGAACGATGTTTGTTTCATAGGATGTTGATGAAATTCCTTCAGGTTTCTTAGGTGGTGCTGCTCCAGGCATTGCTGGTCCTATAGTGGAAGGAACAGATACACAAGTACCTGGCCTTCGCAATGAAGGGGCCGTAATGGGTCTTCCCTTCTCTTCCTCAGGAGGAGGATGCCTACGAGAAGCCGAGGCAGAAACTGGGCGGATTACTCTTCCATTAGGAACAGTCTTTCTTGTAGTTTTAGGGTGAAGACTGGTTCTAACTCGTACCTTTGTTGGTATGATGTCACATTGAGTGGCATACACTTCTTTATCTGGGCCATGGGTAGGTAGACCTTCTTTGCTCTTCTTTGATTTAAGTGATTTTGTTTCAGAAAATTCAGAAACACTTTTAGTATCTGGTTCTTCTGTTTTTGGGATAAGTTTTTCTAGTCCCAACTCTTCCACAGGAACTTTTGTTCGAGGATCAATCTTACTTGGAGATGATGAAGGTCTTTTCTTCAGTTCTCGTAATCTCATACTTATATCCCTAATATTTTTGGCAGTATTTGTCGAGGTTTCAGAGGGCTGCATTGAATTCTGTATTGCATTAACTGTCAAATAAATAAAGTCAGGTGGAACAATACTTTCTGCTTTCATTCTAATTTGTGACCTGAGAATAGCCTTTGTTTCTGAAAGTGAGATATCCTTAGACTTTGGTATCAAAGGTTTATCAAACCCCCATGACACACGCCGTTTGATCATTGATGGGCGAGGTCCAATTTCTTCATCTCCATCTTCATCCTCTTCTTCATGTTTATCTGTTGCTATGACAACACTATGTTCTGATTTCACTGTCTGAGGTCGAGTTTTGGGGAATGGTGGATGGATGGGAGCTGACACAAGAGACTTCTTCGAGGACATAACAGAACTAGTAATTCTAGATTCCATCCTTGTTGGGGTAGCACCACTTTCATATCCAGACTCAGCATAAGTCTGAGTCTGAATCATTTTAGCACTATGCATACTACGTTTACTAAGACTCTTGGCACTGTGTGGCAGTTGTGGAGCTCTAAATCGATTCTGTGGGAATCCTTCATACAAAAGGTCAGCTGATGTCATTGTGTGGCCACGATGAAGGATTTTAGTATTTGTTGCTCCAGCCCTTTGCATTCTACAGGCACGTATATATGAATATTCTCTGTGACGGATTGGTGCATCTGAATATGAACTATAAGGTACAAGTGAAGGCACTTTGTCAGATTCTAAGGTGTAATCCCAGTTTGGAGGATCAAAACTTAGCACCAGTAAATTTTTGTCTGTGTTTAAAGTAATCCTACAAATAAAATGGAATAGTTTAACCATAAATTTGAATGCATGCCTGCAACATAAACAATTTAAACGAGGTCATCAAAAACTGACAATGTTATGTATCAACAAGAGTCTCATGGCAGCCTGAATCCCTCCCCTGACAGCAGCTTCTCATTGGTCCTTGCCAGGAAGGAATGTTGTAAAAAATCTTGGTATAAGACAATTGGCTCAGTAGTTCAACAAAAGAAATATTCAAGATTCCCTCAACCTTGCTTAGCTAAGTTGGCAGCCACGGATGCAGGACATAGTTTTGTAAGTGAATTATTCCACCAAAGTTTGGTTGTAACTGGCTCAATTATTACAGAATATAAGATTTTAAAATAAATTTTCCATAATGGGTCAAACTTAAGTTAAACTAAGTTTGGTTGCCATTGCCATTTTGAAAGAGGACCACCTTAAAGTTTGATTGCAGCTATTTCAGTAGTTTCTGACAAGAAGAATTTTGAGTAAAGTCCTATATCAAACTACAGTCGGCGCAGCTCACTTCAGAAATCGGCTTTTTTCAATTTAATCATATTTCAAGCTGTTTTTGATTGACCCATGCTTAATAAAAATATGAGTCTTACTTAGTCCTTGATATATCATCAAATTTTTTTAATGGTCATTCAAAACTGGGTAAGATGCATTGTCTATGAGATTTTGCATGGAGATGGGAGATAACTCACTTTGGCGGGTTTTCTTAAATAAGCTATTAATAGCACCTTTTAGATCACAAGTTCAAATTTTTGGTTGTTTTATGATCAGATCAATATAATATATAGTTTAACACCATATATATTGTAATACACCCATTATTTAGGAAATTTGATTTTTAAAGCACAAGAAATTTACTATAGTAATTTTCCCATTCAAACCTCTTTTTCACCGATAGTAAAAAAATCTCTTAAAGAAGAAGAAAAAATTTTGCACTAATAATGACGACATACCTAGATATATTTTCAGTAAAAAGTATGCAACCTACATCCCATTTTAAAATCTTCAAATTTGTAAAAAGGCGATTCCAAAGTGAGCTGTGCTGACAGTAAGTTGATTGCAGCAGCCATCTTGGTTGGCATTCAGGCATGAAGGACACAATTTTGAGAGAAGCCACCCAACAACCATTCTACCAAAGTGTGGTTGGAGCTTGTGCAGTATATTATGAAAATTAGATTTTTAAGGCAATTTCTGTTGGGTCCTAAAAGTTCTGCTATGGCACCAATCTTTGTCATGTCTGCTGATGGTTGGTAATGCCACACACAGTTTTCATAGAGGACCATACAAGGACGATTCCACCAACTTGCCCAGTAGTTTCTGACTAGAACATCTTTCAAGTTTGAGTATATTTCCCATAAGGGCCAAAGTTATATAAATTTTAATTTTAAAGATCTTAAGGAATCCGACTAAAAAATATTTTTTCCTTCACTGTCAAGTTGATATTTTTCAGTGTATGAAAAATTAGAAACCTTCATGGCAGTTATCAACATTTCATATACCATTAAAGTTTTGCACTAACTTCCCATACCCTCAAAAGTTTTATACAAATATCTCTTAAAAAATACGAAATATCTTAAAAACTGGTCAATATCTGAAGTCAAATTAATTTTCTCTATAAAAATCCCCAAACAGCAATATAATATGGGAAAATATTTCATATCCTAATTATAGTACACGAAATGAATTTTGCCACAACCTAGGTGAACCTGTATCAAAAGTTTTACAGTGAAATATTTAATATTATTAATCGTTCAAATTTTAATTTTTTGCTGCAGCTGAAGCTGAAGTACAATTTAACATTAATTTTAAGTTGAAATAAAAAATTTCCCCATAGGGTGTAATGTTAAAGTTTTTCGACTTTGTAAACTTGCTTTATTTTGTTGGTGCAATCAACCAATGGTCTCAAGTAACAAGACATGATGAAATTTTTATTTTGGACAGCTTTATGAAAGATAAAAGATGAAACTATAGGAATAAAGTTGAATTATATTTTAGCTATAACACTGAAGCAGGGTTTTTATCTATGAAAACATGCAATTTCGAGACTTATTTTTTCAATGGCAAATATTTAACATAGCGGGGTAATTGAAAATTTTTTGTGCTGGGGAAAACTAAAATTTTAACTTCAGGATGAGTTGTGGCAAAAAGTTAGAATTCCAATGATAAATAACATGGCATACTTCATAGGTTAATTTTGGACATATTTTGACTTAAGTCGTGGCAAATTTGGTTTGGTGTACATTAATACCCTAACCAAAGCTCATCACTAAGGTAATTTGAAGAAAAATATGTCAATATTTACCTATCACCAATAGCAACAATACTTCTGATAGGATCACTCTGACTGTTTCCCCTCATAATTCGACAACACTGTCCTGTGACCATGTTCCAGATCCTCAGTCTACCATCTCTACACCCGGTAATTACTCGCAGATACATAAATGCCAAACAAAGCACTGCCCTGTAAATGAAGAGTCTTGCTTTACAAACACATAATAATTTTTTATCTATAAAGCAATAATAATTTTATAAACAGTTAAATCTGATCATCTGAAAATTATGCCAAACTTATGTTACATCAATAAAAATGATTTACTCTTCAGTGTTCTTTTGTTTTTTTATATATATATCATCCTAGCCACTCAGATTATGACCATTAAACATAAACATAAACAGCAAAATGTTTAAAATTGTTCAAATGTCCGATGTTGTACGCAAATATTTTTTCTCAAATTTGCTATTCAGCAATTCAACATATTATGATTTCTTTAATGAACTAGAGGCTCAGGAGGCTGAGCCTGTATCGCTCACCTGCCATTTGGCAAAGAAGTTTCAGAGGAGAAGATTTT
>JAULBM010000009.1:489940-507201 GCA_032357055.1 Geukensia granosissima
TTTGTGATATGTTGGGTACCCCCTTAAATTATATAATGCAAGAAATTTTGACAACACGAACTGAAAATATTAACTTTGTTAGTTTTTCCTGAAATGTGGAGCAACAATATTTATCTATTGAGTATTATAAACTTTGCCTCGGAGTATAATCAAAACAATATTGGTAAACCAATTTTAATGAAAGGGAGATAACTCCATTTTAATCTTAAGTTTCAAGGTTTCTATCATACAGTTTTAATTTCTTAATGATTTGTTAATTAAAGTTGAATATTTTAGACCCGAACTAAGACAATGTTTCAAGGCATCTGTGCCACAATAAATATAGATAAAAGATATTTTTTATTTGAAGCACTGAAACAAATTGGTGATGAAAACTATAATGTTTCTGGATGGACAAATAATAAAAAAACATGTTATATCAAAGGGGACGCAGAAAAATTTTGTATTATCCAGGTGCCTGTTTCATAAAATAATGGCTAAATTAGCTTGCAGTTATTCCATTCACTTTCTATGACCTTACATGCACAGTGATTTAGCATTCGTTTCATTTTCTATGACCTTACATGCACGGTAATTTAGCGATCGTTTCATTTTCTATGACCTTACATGCACAGTGATTTAGCTATCGTTTCATTTTCTATGACCTTACATGCACGGTAATTTAGAGATTGTTTCATTTTCTACGACCTTACATGCACAGTGATTTAGCGATAATTTCATTTTCTATGACCTTATATGCACGGTGATTTAGTGATAGTTTCATCTTCTATGACCTTTCATGCAAAGTGATTTAGCGATCGTTTCATGAAATGACAGTCAGATCTTATTTATTTATTTATCAGTTGATATTTATGGTCTGAATGCTTTATACCACAATAATTACAATAACATATTTATGTGTAATGGACCATGGAATATATACCCTGTATTTCATTTTCTATTAATGGAAAACATTGTCTATACACTAACAAAATGTAAAATATTAAGATATAAATAGCCATTTATAACATCAGTACAACTTTCATATTGTGAAATAACTTGATTTAAAAATGCAGAAAAAAGAAGGATATGATACACTGTAGATGTAAAAATTGAAGTTCAATTACACATAACACGTATAATATGACATAATTGAACTTAGTTATTGATTTTGCCACATATCTTAGTTAAGGTGAATATTCAATCAGAGAACATTAAGAATTCAAGAAAAACCATGTAACACATTTATATTATGCCTATTTCAGAGACAGATATGTTTAAACACAAATATTGCTGTGTACCTTAGGTACCAGGACAATCTCACAAAACTTAGGCCAGAGAAAAACCTGTTTTAGGTCCCCTGAAAAATCTTATTTTTTTAACATAATGAATCATTGAAAAACATAAGAACTTTTAACTCAAAATATCATTCCCATATAACAAAGATTATTAAATATTTAAAAGTGGTATATTCTTTGCTTAATGAATAATAAGAAACAAGTTTCACTAGTTGTTGTATTATGCCATCGAGGCTGATATTAGGGCGGATATGGATTTTACATTATAAACAAAACTAAAAAGGAAGCAAAAAGTACCTTCAGTCTTGCCTTAAGACAATTATATACATAAATTTATTGCTATATTTAATATATTGCTTGATGTTTTGCGTAGTTTCATAAAATAAAATTTTTAATGAATAAACTTTCATGGCCCAATTTTTCCATATGCCACCTTCAATTCACAACAGGAAATCAATGTTGTTACCAAAATCCCAAAATTTTCAACTGCTTAGCAACATTTTGTTTTAAGAGCATATGACAAAATTTTTATGGAAAACCTTGCTGAAAATATTGTTGAAAAAACTGTTTTGACACAAATATGTTGCTTTACTGAAATATTTCAGAATATTCCTGTAAAAAAGATGTGTAAAAACAATTCATCAGGTGAAAAAAATCTAGTCAGGGAGTGAAGAGTAAAACTTTTATTATTATTTAAATTTGACATTTATGCCATTTATCATCAAAGATCTTGCAAATCATCAGTATGTTTATATCAACATTTTTTTTCTAAATATAATGTAAGCATCTGATTTACACAGATTAATTTTGATCTGTTTCACTTGAATACTTACAGAGCAGAATAATTTATAAACATATTTCTGATTTCAAGAGTAATTTTCCTAAACCCAAGTCTACCACCTTCATTTACCTTCAGCAATCACTGAGAAGTCCCACAAAAAATACAAATAAAAAGTGTATCCATGGCAACCTCATTACAGGAAATGTATGTACAATGTGTTAGCACCTAAGATGCAATGCACTTTAAAACAAAACAAACAAATTATACACTAACAACTAGTGAATCTCACGTTTGATAATGTCATTCTGGTCATCAGAGTCTAACATACCCTGATCATAATCCTGCGACAGACGCATTCGTTTCACTTTTGCACGGTGATTTTTGAACCAAAGTTGAATATTTTTAGGCTCCAACTTTGGAAACTTTTGTCTATATTCAGAGCGATTCAACTCCTCACAGAATTTATCGATCATGTAGGAGGAGGGATGGGTGTCTTCTGCAAACCATTTTTCCAATACTGGTATTTCTGACATGGGATCAATAAATACACGAGTTCGTCGCTTGCGATGAGTATTACTAGATGAGGTTGACCTTGACATTGGTGATGTCTGCTGTTGTTGTTGTTGATTGTACCGTGCGGCTTGCTGGGCCATGAAATGAGTATTCATTGGAAAGTAATGCATAGCTAACGGGTGTGGAAAATGGGGAATGTGCAGAGGCTGATGAAGCCCTGTTGATGTCTTTGGCAAATGTCCAAGTCCATTGCTAAGGTAACCCTGATTTTCCAAATTTTTGATTGACATATTAGCAGCTTCCTGACTAGAGTCTGAACCAACATTAGACTGATCATCATCAAAGTCTGATTCTTCAGCTTCAGATTCCGAGAGTGCTCTACTGTCGCCATGGTGATTTTTTCTGTCTTGTTGACTAGAATCCACTCGTTTACAACCATTCACTGCAGAGCTGCTTTTGTTGTTGTTTTCATTGTCATCTGCTTCCTGTTTTAACTGTAAATTCTCCGGCTCTGTATGTTCTGGTGACGGAATCTCTCTCTTGATTTCAGACGGAGATTTGTTCTGACTAGAATTTGATGAGCGTGATTGTGAAAGATCAAATGGTTCCCTTGAGTCTTCAGTATTTTGACCTTGACCTTTACTATCTGAACAATGACGTGATTCCTCTGAAGTTGGGTAGTGGCCATGGATGGGGTAGGGTAACATGTAGACGGCATTTTTGTTTGGCAGGTAAGGTAAGCTGTGATCTTCGCTGGGGCTGTTTTCTCGTTGTCCCTCCTCCATATCAAATAACCCGTCCCCATCATATTGACGTGATGCTCTCCTGTGGGCAGCTCTTGCATTTTTAAACCAATAAATTATATTGGTCAAGTCAAGTGGACGTCTTCCTTTTCTAGCATCAAGAGAATTTAGTTCCTCCAGATAATTAATCATTTGTTCTCTTGTCGGGTGTTGATTATCTTGAAACCATTTCTGAAGTCTTGGAATCTCGTGTTCAGGGTCAAATGATGTTCTCATTCTAGTCTTACAGTGATACTGTGGTGAAGACGTAATGGTTGAAGACATGCTTGATGACACTGATGTAGATTCATGCTGCTGTACGGTTTCTGACTGTTTCTCCGGAGATGTTTCACGAACATTTCTGACATCATCTGGCTTTAAGCTCCGAATCTGCTCACTATACCATTTGTCAAAAGCTCGTCTAAGTTCTGGTGATAAATTAGCATACGCATCACCTTTGGCAAATGTTGTAAGGAGAGTCTGAAAACAGAAATAAGCTTCAGGTAAAACATAATACAATTACTGTTGATGGAGTCAAGAAATCTTTTATTACAATTATACTGCAGATATTCAATCAATGTTTCTGTAAACAGGAAGTAGACATATGTCAGACCTGAAAAGGGGGACATCTCACCCTTATAATGCTTCAGACCAAATATCAAATAAATCGCCCATACACTAGCTGAAAATCATTGTTAAAAGGGATATACAGATGGAGGGACAACATAACTACAGACAAGGATAAAACCTAATGCGGGGGGAGGGGGGGGGGTAGTAAAGAAACCCCTCTTTATTTGTCAGTTGGCAACCCTGGTAAAATCATTCAGTAAAAATTCATATCTCAGTATTCAGCCCCTATGACCTCTTCAGTAATTTCTATTTGACAGGCAACATTTATCTGTCTCTGTATTGGCTATAGCTCTACAAGGTAATGTTAACTGGTATGCAAATATACCGACTTAAAATAAAGTTTCCACCTATATTGTGCCCCTGTGATTGATTAAGTAGTAACTGGAGTAATCTCCCTTTATTTTCTACCTTGACTGCATTCATTGTTCCTGTGATATGTTAACTAGTAACAGGAGTAATCTACCTTTATATCCTACCTTTTCTATTGATCAGCCATCATTCATCAGAAGCCCCTGTGATTGACTAATTAGTAACAGGAGTAATCTCCCTTTATATCCTACCTTTTCTATTGGACAGCATTTATCAGAAGCCCCTGTGATTGATAAAGTAGTAACTGGAGTAATCTCCCTTAATTGCCTACCTTTTCTATTGGACAGCCAGCATTCATCAGAAGCCCCTGTGATTGATTAAGTAGTAACAGGAGTAATCTCCCTTTTTGCCTACCTTTTTTATTGGACAGCCAGCATTTATCAGAAGCCCTTGTAATTGATAAAGAAGTAACAGGAGTAATCTCCCTTTATTGCCTACCTTTTCTATTGGACAGCCAGCATCGATCAGAAGTCCCTGTAATTGATTAAGTAGTTACTGGAGTAATCTCCCTTTATTTCCTACCTTTTCTATTGGACAGCCAGCATTCATCAGAAGCCCCTGTGATTGATTAAGCAGTAACTGGAGTAATCTCCCCTTTACTTCATCAGCAGAACTAAGTTTGGTTTTACTGCAAAAAATAAAACAAAAGTATGTATTATAGGATATGAAGATATTATGATTTTACAATAAATTTGCTTGCAGTTGAATACCACAGATCTTCAATTTTCATTAACATAAAAGAAAAAAAATGATCCCTAATGCAATTTTTTACAAATGTGTAGGTCCATTAATGTAGCTAGAAATTTAAAAAGTTTGAATGATCTTCCTAGTCTGTCTAATGAATGTAAATTCAGAAAGCGCTTTACACACAGTTTAATTTGAATATTTGTTATAAACTTATGTTAAATGTGAATGGTGTCTTCTGGCATATACAGTCAACTCCACTTAATTGCATTATTAGCATATTCCTCTTTATTGCATACAATACTATGTTATTTATTCCTGATAACAGCATATTGATTTAAGAAATTCCTCTTATTGCATCATTTCATTTTCAAATCAAGACACTATTTGTCAAAATTTAACACAGGCAGTGACAGGAGTGTGAAGTCTTGAGAAAATCACTTAACTGAACACATGAAACCAGACATTTGGGTAAATTAAGTGTCAAATTAATCATTACGACTCTATAAACAGGCTTTAAGCCCTTTGTTTATATGAATAATAATTCATATTAAACAAGTTGATTGGCTTGTTTTTAGATAAAAACTAGAAATTCCTGTTAAAGGCATATTCCTGTTTATTGCATATTTTCTCTGACAAATAGGGTATGAAATTAGGAGGAATCCACTGTATTCCATATTCTTCCTTTTAAATAGCATTATGGTGTTTTCAAATAAAGTGAAAAATTTAGTTCTTATTACAAGTAAACACCTATAAAAAACATTTCCTTAACATAAATCACTTAAGAATAATAGTAATTGTTTTGAAGTCTTGAAATAATTGCTTCATATTACAATTCCACCTTAGTATTTACTGGTGTCATTTATGACATTTAAAACATGATTTTGAACAGGAAAAAAGAAGAATTAGGCTAAATTAAAATATTGCTTGTTTTCTATTTGCCTACCGACCCATCTAAGTGGTCAATACTCAATAAATTTTAAAGGTTTTTAGAGACAAAATTTTATTATATTTCATTTTTTGTTGAATTAATGCTAAACTAATACCATGACTTAGTGTACTTTGATTGTCATTGTAAAAAATAATATGACATACAATAGTGAAAAAGTAAGAAGATCACTCAGTGGTGTTAGAATCAATGTGAATACTCAGACAATGTATAAAACCGAACACTTTTGTTATGGTGTTAAAATTCAGACAATACTTAACAGTGTATCACATAAACACTCACAAAGAGGCAAAATCACGATGAAGTTAAAAATCACGGCAAAGTTAAAGTGAGTTTTCATTTAGGATACATGAATTATATGAAGAAATCTTGTTTTTACCATTACTATGCTTTATTCCAATAACTGTGATATGTGAGACAACTTGTATTGAAGGGTCACCTGTTTATAAAGTTCAAAATTACAAAATGACAGGTTACGATTCCGTGGAAATTTCCTTTGCAAAAAAAAAAAATACAACAGAAAATCTAAAACAATTAGATGGACCGTCATGTTTTACCTAGTTTCACATTTTTCACTTCAAGACTTTTTCTCCTTCTGTTATGGTGTGGTTCATTATTGAAAACGTAATAGGACTTGTAGCAGTTTAAATTCAACTGTCATTCTGTGAATGGCTGTCTCATGGACAATCATGCCAAATCTTTTATTTTAATACCACTTCTCAAGTAAGTTCCTCTTTTACAAGAATATTTCTTCCTGTTACAAGTTAATTTTTTGCTTGAAAGTTTTCTCCCTTAACAAAAACTACTTCTGGAAGTAAATGAATTTAAAGATGTTCTATGGTTAATTAATATTTTTCCATTTAAGTTCAACCTTTTAAATTTATGATATAACAGGAACTGTCAATGCGCATGGACATTTGATCAATGCACAAGGCCTTCAAAGACTGGCTCCAATTATGTCGAATTGAATGGAAAAACACAAGTGGACACATCTAAACTACTGAAAACCAAGAGTTGCTTTGTTTTATGCCTTGTTCACACATGATCCAATTAAATAGAATTATTGAATGTGCATCACGCGAATGTTTAAAGTTTAACATTTTTAATGTGCACTGAATTGTGTTTGTTTACATGTGAAAGTGTTCCCATTGGAATTCGCATTTTATGACCGAGTGAATGACGCATTACAATCAAGATAAAATATTTGGTAGAAAAGAGAACCAGTAAGTGGTGTAAATCAAATAATAACAGTTTTACCTGCAAAGCCTAATTCTGAGTTTGGCCACTTGAGTTAGCTCCCCTAGTATATCCTCTACTGTTGACTTTGGGTTGTTACTGATTGTGTCAAAGGTCAAAGGTTTCCAGTTTTTTATCTGTATTGCACCTATAAATATTGTATAACTGATGTTAAAGAAATGTTCTATTGCATTTTTACAATAACTTGAGAATGGTTGCTACTATGTTTCAGAAGGACTTCATATGATTGTGGTATATTCTAAGGAAATTTTATATGAAAAGTTTTATATGTAAACAAATTATGCAGAAATTATATATCCGTGAACACTGTTTCTGAGGTACAATCAGCTGAAAAAAACTGTTGGGAAACCGAACACTGCAATTTTATTTATAAGTCGCAACAAGCATGTTATATAAAAATAGGAGATGTTGTCCATATCAAAATCCAATAATTACTTAATATTTCTCAAATAGAAAAGATCATAAAAGGGACCGACCCCCTGTTAGCTCACCCACTTACTATCATACATCTCTCATTTCTAGAATCCTTATGCACTTTCTCTTCTGTGTAATTACCAAAATATAAAAAATAAAACACTACTATTATTTTCCAAAATGCACCATGATAAACAATATAGTTGATGTGGGACATGTCAGAAAGCTGGAACAGACTATAGCTATGTTTTCTCACACAATCATTTATGTGATAAATATAAGTCTAAATCAGTGGGACATGTCAGAAAGCTGGAATAGAGTATAGCTATGTTTCCTCACACAATCATTTATGTAATAAATATAAGTCTAAATCAGTGGGACATGTCAGAAAGCTGGAATAGACTATAGCTATGTTTCCTCACACAGTCTAAATCAGCATCTGGAGCACATCATTTAGAAATAAGAGCAAAGACTAATCGACCCAGAATAATGTGTCTGTGTTAAGTGGTACCCCTTATTTTTATATCTTTTCCTGTGGGCTGTTGCTTATGTGATCTAGCAAATCAAGAATGTTGGTCTAGAAAATAGCAGGGTTCATTTTTCATCACTCATTAATAGAGTCTGAATATGCATGCAAATATGGCTGCAAGATGAAAAGTATTTACCAAATAATCAATCAATCAATCATTATGGTATTTTGTTGTTCAACTACTAAAAAGGCGAAACATGGGTTTATGGGCTCCTTAAGTGTTGTTTTTTGTGTTAGGTTGCCTTTTTGTTGTGTGTATTGACTCTTCCAAGCACTAGTGAACATTCTGTCTATTCTCAATACCTATTTCTCCCAACAAAAGAATTAATTTTAATAAAGGATGTTAGCTGCTCAAGCTCAGCCATTTTGGTCAGATTTTTGAACTCCTCTGGTTTTATCCAGTTGTTAGCATTAATATTTTTTGCCAACTGACCCCCACTTTTCTTTTCACAATTTCATTACACACACTTTAAAGTGCCATTTGAGAAGGTTTTACGACATAATTGTTATTTCTTCTTTGGTTTTAATTGACAGAACCTACTAAGACAAAACCTATGGAAAATCAAGAGAAACCCTATTTCCTGCAAAATTTTCGAATGCTTATATCTCAAAAACAAGCACACTGACCAATGATTTTCAGCTTAATTTGTTGCAACATTAATATTCTTAAAAGTTATCACAGTTATTTGAAAACGTTGTTATTCCCAAACACAGTGGCGAACATCCTTAACAGTAAACATTTTAATAATACCTTTAGCAGTGACTGATTCTGTAGAGTTGTAACCCAGTTTGACCAGTGCTGCCCTCACCAACTCTGAAAATGGCGTGGTGCAGGGTAAGATTGCGTAGCTGTCAAGTTCTACTGTAAAGTGTGAACTTCCGTCATCATCAAAGGTTACTGGTCCATTGGTCTGTTCTACAACACAGTGTATTGGTATAGACTTGCCACCTGAAAATAAAAATGTACAACTTCGTGTTAAAGCACAGTAAAACAATATTCGAATGCAATATTTTTGTAACACCTTATTTGATTGGCTTGCATTCTACGTTAAATTCACAATCTAATTGTCTCAACGAGGGACTCGAACCCATATAAAAAGTTGCCACATTGCCGCCATGTTGTAACAATAGATTTATTGCTCATCAAATGTAATAAAATACACAAAATATTTTATATGTAAAACTGAATTGTATTTTAAGCTTTGCGGATGTAAATCTTGATTTTACTGTCGCAAATATCCATTTACATGGCTCCGCTACGCACGGCCAGGTAAACTCAATTTGTGACAGTAAAATCTACAATTTACGTTCTCAAAGCTTAAAATACAACAGTTATCTGCTAAATATTATTTATTGGCAATTCATTAAAATTCTGTTTGTTTATTTTCAGTATCTGCACCAGCTGATCTTACAGGCAGTGATACTAAAAAATAATGCAACTGCTAACAGCAACAATTGGTCATGCCGATTATGACATTGTCAGTAAAAAGTATAATGGATGTTTTGATGGTTATGCAAGTGTGTTGTCTTTCGAGGTCGACAATATTGTGGTATCATGTATTCATTGTTTATTAGTATCAATCTCAAGTGATAATCCATTCCAACTGATCTTCATCATGTGGTTTTATTGTTTTGTCACACCACTGTTGCAGGTTAGGGAAAGGTTGGGGCTCACCAACTGGTTCAACCTAGCTGTAACATACTTTAAGTGCTTGTTCCAAGCCAAAATCCGCAGTCCAGTGCTTGTTTTTGAGTAGTGAATAATTGTTATTCCTTTACCATTTTTTTCAACAGATTAGGTAGATTGTCATGTTTTATGCTCATAGATGTATGAAGTTTGCTAACTGAGAAAAAAAAAGCTATCAAAAATTTTGTTTTGTACAGTCATTGGCAGCTAAAGAACAAACAACACACAACTCGTGAACTGATTCCATTCAAAATAACACCAGACAAAATACCAAACACCACAGCTAAATAACAAACAACACACAACTCATAAACTGATTCCAGTCAAAATAACAACAGACAAAATACCAAACACCACAATAAGTGACTATTCAAGTGTTTAACTGTCATAAAATATACAAAACCTCACATCAACACTTCACTGTAACTGTTAAATCCACCCAGTCCTTGAGGCCAGACAGAGAAACCTCAAATGAACACTTCAGGGTGTTAAAAAAGTACTCTTTTGAAAACAGCTCGAGTAGGCAGGTCTTCAAAGGGATTTTCATTTAACTTAAAGCCTCTTGAAATTAGAAATAGCATATAATATGGCATAAATATTACCATCAGAGTTATGATAACATTTAATAACGGTAATTTAGCATGTATGATAATTCTTTCGACATCTGTAACAAATTCGTGAATTCTTCATATTTTGTTGCAGTTGTGAGCACTTAAGCTGCTTCAAAGAAGCCTAATTCTAGTTATGATACGGGGTGATATAATACATTTGTTTAATGAAAATAACTGATACTTCATCTTAATTAAAATCACTTCTGTAGATTTTTATGGCCATACAAAAGAATTAATACATTTGTTTATGATGTAAGAATTCTTTTCAAATTTTTTTTTTGGAATTTTTACAAATATTCTGTTCACAGAAATCTGACTGCAAATATCACCCTGAAAATCCAAAGAACTAGGGGTAATCCTTTTTGGCCACTAACTTTTTTTTTAATTTATGAAAATTAATCATTTTTATTATTTATAATTGGTAACTTAAACATTTTGATGGGGACTGTCCCAGAGTTTCCCCGACTTGAAAAAGAAAAAACTGGACATTTGTTCTTGTAATCAAACAGAAATGACTGAACCAAACACAGGCTTACTGGACTAACAAAGTCTGAATAGTTTCCTTCATTTAAAGTAATGTTAAGTAAGAATTCATATATAAAAAATTACCTTGTTCTTTGTATTCATGGCTATCCTAACAAGGAAAAATTAATTTTTTAATATATTGAATCATGTTCATGTTAATTTCATTGATTAACTACTGTAAATTCTAGTGTTGTTCAATCGGAAAAATTTTAGAACGGATCATTGGTTACTATCGGTTGACTGTAACCTATCGATGATCGATTGCATAATCCGTTATTCGATAACTGAATTACCTTTCTTTCTTTACTTTTACTAGAAAAATACTGCCTCTCACCTTTCTTTATGTGAACCTAAGTGCATGTTGCATGCTTGTTTTATGTGTAATTTAATTAACCTGTCCATCCTGTGCATTATTATACCAATTTAGTTGTTGTATTATTAGTTTTAATTGTGTTGGTAAAGTTTTGCCTCAAGTTTATGGTGCATTTCCAATGATCGATTATGACCTTTGACAATCGATTATCGCCATCGGGATGACCAACCAACTGATTTTCGATTATAATCGATCATCAGAACCCCACTAATGCCCATTACATTATACATCCTCAAAAATTTTGCAGTTGTATAAAAAATACTAGTGGATGGAGTGCAGTCTCTTTGACATTTACCCTATATCATTTCATTTTCATAATATACCCATGAAAATTCTAAATATATTTTTTGTGCATTATAGCCAATAAAATGTAAGATGTTCTAAATATCTTATACTTGGCATCCAGCTCTCTCTTTACAATTACCTCTAACAGCCTCAAAGATATTCTGGAAAATAGAGAAATAAAAATAACTCAGTAAATGCATGTTGAATTATTTAAAATACCAAGAATTAAGATCTGTTCCATGACTTTCAACATCTAAGTAATAATTCCAATTTAAAGTTGAGGTTTTCAATTAATAACACATAAAATGTGTATGTATACAAAACAATGTTTGTACTATATATTCAGTTAAACCTGCATCAGCAACCACCTCTGTTCAGCAACAATTTGTACTTTTGAGGGGTGACATGAGCAGGGTTTCTTCTTACTGAAATTTCAAGCTTTTCCAAGGATATTTTCACCTTTTTCAACCTCAAATTTTGGAGCAATTTCAGCAAATGTTATTTCAGCAATGCTTATCTACTGAACATTCAAGATTGAGTCCAAACCATTCCTTGAATTTTAAAAATGATGTCATAAATACTTCTTACGGGACCTAATTAAATTAATCATGAAGTTTGCAACCAATGCCTCCATCAGTACAAAATTTTTTTTAACAATTTTTACCCTATTTAATGAGAAAAGGTTGACAGATTGATTGAACATTGCTTAATGTCCAGCTGCAAATATTTCATGCATATTCAGGACAAGAGCATATTAATGATGAGTGATGATAACTGAAACCTGCTTTGCACTAGACCGATATGCTGAGCTGGATTTACATGCTAGCTCACAATAACAACAGTCCGCAGGAAGACGTGTCAATTTACCCAGACACATTATTCTGTCTTTGGATGACCAGTCTTAATCCTAAGTACTGCATGCTTATGGAAGAAGCAGCAAATACCAATTTTAATATCTTAAGTTTGACCCAGCCAGGGATCAAACTTAGACCCTCTTCCCTTAATTCAGACGAGCATGCTAACCATAACACCGAGTCAATGAGAAAGGGGATATTGAGTTGATAAACCTAATCAATTAATATTGCGCAGTGTAGAAGTTGTAAAAAGCTTTGCTATGATTGAAATGAAGTCTCCTATTTATTTTCAGGTACTGGAATGTATGTTAGAAAGATAAAGTTTTCATCTTTCAAATATTGTAATTGGTATACCCGGTAATTACCTAACTATTATCTTAATTGGTATACCCGGTAATTACCTAACTGTTATCTAAATATTTGTCTTTTCAGTAATTTTCTGTCATGAACTGTATATTTTATTCGGTCCAGGAATGTAACTAGATTTTCATCAAGTTTGACTGATCTTCCTATTTTGGCCCTAAACACGCTAAATGTGTCAAATGAAGATAGATCTATAAAAGTGCCTTACACACGGTTAAATTTGGCTTTTGAATATTTGGATCATGTCTCTCTGGCATATGTAGCATATTCTTTCAGAAAATACAACTCTATTGCAAAATAAAGTGGTGATATTTTTTCACCATAACTTACCTTTTTATGCCATTTGAGTGGTTTGGAAATCTTTGTAGTTTCATAACTGTTTACCAAGCTCTTGTTCAGTGATATCAGAAGATATAAACAGGCCACTAAAATTTAATAAATACATGCATTAGCATGATACACGGATTTAAAATTGAAACTATTCTTCAATTTTGCTGACCAAGCTCAAACAACTATAATGTGAATTCAGAAATTAACTAGATCAGGTAAAACTCCATATTTCTTTATACTCAACATCTGTTTAGGGATTCTATGTCTCCCCTTTGATGATACAACAATTTCCTAAATGTGCAAAATTCTGGTCTGAACAAAATGGAATTCAAGAAACAATAAATTAGAGATCAAGGTAATGTAGAGATCTTGACTCAGCCTTTCACAACTTATTGGGATGATATACTGTACAAGTAGTAATATTCGCGGGTTTTAATTTTCGCTATCTTCGCATACAAGATTTTACCATGAAAATTTGTATCCACAAAATGTTTAATTCTAGCTTATTTCACTATGAGATGTGCAACAAACACAAAAAATTTGAAGCCATGAACACTTATGAAAATGTGTTTTCGCAAAAATTAGAATCTGCAAACACTAATTTTTTTACAGTACCCATTGTCTAATTATGATGAACCTACCAATTACCTCATGATGATACATCCATGGTCAAAATATCAGAAAATATACACTCCATATGAAGGCTAGGAATATGTATAAAACATATCATAATGAGATGTTAAGATAATGGTCCAAATATGGTAAGTCTAGGTCAAAAGACAAAAATATTCTAGCCTGGATGCAACAGAATGCTAAAAAAGCTATAACTTGACCTTGAATGTCAAATTATGCTCTACACATCCTCTTGTGTAAACACAACATTTTACAACCTTCAATTTGACCTTAAGATCAATGTCAAATGGAAATCTTGAATGTGACAGATCAGCTTTCATCTACACACCTATGATCCAAAAATAAGAAGTACAATGTATATGTTAAAGACAAAACATTCTGCATACCAAACAAAAGAATGCTTAAAGAGGCTACAACTTGACCTTATGGTCAAAGGTCAAGGTCATATGGAGGCTACAACTATGCATGATATATCACCTCATGATGATAAACCTATGATCCAAAAATAGAAAGTATGAGAAGAATGTTTACTGTTTGACACAACTGTATATAAACATAGTATAGATGTGTCTACAATTGAACAGAGGTAAATGTTTGTTTTGACTATTGTAGTTGCATAATATAACCCAATATTGTTTTACTGACTGATGAATCAGTATTCAACTATAAATACTAAGGCCATAGTTGTGTTTTTCTTTGTTTTGCGTGTGCAGGTGCTGTTAAAAGCCTTTTAATGTCAATAACAAACACAGAAAAATAATTTGTATGCAATTATAGTATTGAGAAGAATTATCTCAACATCCCCCAAAACATGGCACTATTGTTGATCATCTTTGTAGAAATAAAGGCCTTAGATATAAGCTGTATAAGTGCAATATTTAAGCAATCAAAGTTGTACTCATTTTGTGTTTGTGTGTTTTTCTTGCAAACTGGCGGGTAGTTTTTGAAAATTTGACCTGACACAAAACAAATAAAAAAAACAGACACAGCCTTAACCAATAAAAACATTTGAATTAAACATATGAAAATTAAAGACATGGTGTATTGATCAAGTAGACAATGACCGTGCCACATGTATGTATATCTGAAGTTTACAGTGCGCCAGCCAATTGGCAATCAAGTCTGACTACCTCATGACTTCTTACAAAACTCTATATCCAAGGCCGGAAATGTTTAAGCAGTTGTCCTCAATTCTGGACAAACTAATAACGTTTGCCCTCAATGTGTGACCAACTTGTTTAAATCAATACTGCATCAGTATAGAATTGAAACAAAATAGAAATCAACCAGTGCAGTTTCTTTTAAGTTATATTGTTAGAGGGTTTGGACATGAATTAACTTTATCACATTTTGGGTTTTTTCTCTTAAAAGCCAGAATTTCATATTTTATTTTTTAGTAAACGAAGTTTTTTTTTTCCTCAACTTTTTTGTATAGACTATTGTTAGCTTTTCTACTAAACTGACAAATGTCAGTTAATGAATTTTACGTCAGAGTCAAAACTTCATATATATGTAATCTGACTTTGTTTGGTGTCTATCATCTGTGAAAAGACAGATACTATATTGAGAAGGTTTGCCTTGGGCTCACCTTCTAGATATCATTGCATATTGTATCTGTCTTTTAAAATTCGATTTCCGAGTCAGGTTGCATATAATAGCCTACTAATTCATGCACATAAAATAAATGCTGGACCAACTAAATTTGGACTTACTTATATTTGATTTCAATTTTTTAATTTATTTGTCAAACCCTTATTTTTAATTGTATTTCTATTATATTATTACTATTTTTACAAATCAATCTTAGAATATATTTTGTCTAATAATTAAGATGGCTGCAAGTATTATAAATGATAAATTCATGAAATGGTTGGCAATAAGTTCGAACTTCTGAAAATGAATTAACTTGCTGTGAGTTCTCTTACTGTTTGTTTTTCAGATTTCCTATCTTACTAATAGAAATAGAGGGTTGCTACTGACAGGAAAGCTACTTAACCATATATTCCTCATGAAAAGTTAAAGTCATCACTCCGAAAACTTTTGGTTTGCCATCATGATTTGGTTGACTGGTATATATCCATTTCACAAATGGCAATGGATATCTTCCCATTCTTGTGACTATAAATCCATTTCTATATATATGTAGGAGTTACACAATAGGCAACACTAGTGAAGCAGGAGTAGCTTACCCTTCGAAAGCACTCGGACTCAACCTTGTTTTTGTAGGGTTTGTGTTGTCTCCAGCTTTAGTTTTCAGTTTGGTATTGTGTGAATGATGTTCGTCTTTAATTTTATTTTGATGGCTATGGTCTTGTCTGTATTCTGATTTTACCATTTCTGCCTGCCCCATGAATTAGCCAGCTGGCATGAGTCCATTTTAAATTTTCCAAGCATGATTTATGGCAGAATATCCATGTCCAAATGCAAAAATGTAAAAATATCCAAATCCAATCAGAATTTTCCTAACTATTCAATCTGAATAATATGCTAAATGTTACATGTACTTTTTTGATAATTCAGGCAAGAGCAGTAGTATTTTATGTAAACACAATTTTTGACTTTTGGGGCGATTTTGAGCTTCTTATGAAAATAAAGTGGTATTCCACCCTCGTTGAAGGCCTTGTGGAGACCTCTAGATTTGTAAATTCCATCTGTTTTTCTCATAGTTGTAGTGCAGTCTTTCTCACATTTACTCCATATGATGGGCCATATCTTTTCATTTTCATACATGTATTAAAAACTGAAGAAGCAAGAATGGAAAGTAACCATGGTAACCTTATATTAAATTCAGCATCAGTGTTAATTCAATATCAGATTCAAACAAAAACAAACAATGTCAAGTGCACTAAAAATGAGGTAGGGTATACAACTCCACAACCGACTTTGTGTCAAATTGCAGCTTTTGAGGTGGTGTTGAAATTGCCACCATTTTAAGGTATGAAATCCGATTCTTTATATCTATAATCTATAACTGAAAATTGCTATTAATGTCCCCTCCAGTTATTATTTATATATACATGTACACCACACAGTGCAGAGATTAGATGAACAAAAAGTGTACAGTCATGACAGTCACTCCAGATTGCCCAAATCAAATAAACCTGAATATCATGATATTAACTTTAATAGGTATCCTTGGTTTCGCTCTTGTCCCAGTTTCGCCCTGGGTAGATTCACCTGAGTGGTTTCGTCCCTATTAGTTAGTTGTTTTGCCCTGACTTATCCAATAGGTAATTGCAAATGATCATTGGATCAAATGATTTAATATGACAAATTAGTGTAATTTCATCAAATATATTGTTACTACGTAATCATATGGTTTGAGAGTCATGAGAGTATAAACAAGAGGCTCAGGAGGCTGAGCCTGTATCGCTCACCTGCCTTTTGGCAAACAAGTTTCAGAGGAGAAGATTTT
>JAULBM010000009.1:590587-603515 GCA_032357055.1 Geukensia granosissima
ATTTTTTTCCTGTTCAGATTAGTTTGATGGTCGCATGGTGTTCCCTCTCTTGATAGTTTTGTTTAGATCCCTGTCTTATTCAGTTTTGTTGTTATCCTTTCTTGTGTTGTTTTCATATTTGTTCATTATTGTTTTAGTTTCAGATCCTCTGTCCAGAATTATTTGATTTTCTATGTGGTATCGTTGTCTTCCTTGTTTAATTAGCGTGTTTGTTTTTCGAGTTTCATGCTTTTCCTGATCCCCCTCTGTTCAGATTTCCGGTCTCGTGTTGTTCAGTTCTTGCTCCTCTCAAGTTGTTCTCTTCATTTTTCTGATTTCCTGGTCTCATGTTTTTGCTGACAGTTTTATTTTGTTTACTGATCTGGTATTCACTCAGTTTTGTTTCCCTTCATGCGTTGCATTGCTTTCACTGTTCATTTTTTTCCCCTTCATACCTTTCATTGCTTTCACTGGTCAATTTTTTGCCCTTCATACCTCCATTGCTTTCACTGTTCAGTTTTTTTGCCCTTCAAACCTTTCTTTGCTTTCACTGTTCAGTGTTTTGCCCTTCATACCTTTCATTAATTTCACTGTTCACTTTTTTACCTGTATACCTTTCATTGCTTTCACTGTTCAGTTTTTTTATTTTCATACCTTTCATTACTTCCACTGTTCAGTTTTTTTTGCCCTTCATACCTTTCATTGCTTTCACTGTTCAGTTTTTTGTCGTTCATACCTTTCATTGCTTTCGCTGTTCATTTTTTTGGCCTTCATATCTTTCATTGATTTCACTGTTCAGTTTTTTTCCCTTTATACCTTCCATTGCTTTCACTGTTCAGTTTCTTGCCCTTCATATCTGGCACTGTTCAGTTTTTTTACCCTTCGTACCTTTCATAGCTTTCACTGTTCAGTTTTTTTTGCCCTTAATACCTTTCATTGCTTTCACTTTTCGGTTTTGTTTGCCCTTCATTGCTTTCACTGTTCAGTTTTATTTGTCCTTCATTGCTTTAACCGTTCAGTTTTGTTTGTCCTTCATTGCTTTAACTGTTCACTTTTGTTTGTTCTTCATTGCTTTAACTGTTCAGTTTTGATTGTCCTTCATTGCTTTCACTGTTGTTTTTTTTGCCCTTCATTGCTTTAACTGTTCTGTTTTGATTGGCCTTTAGGTCTTGCATTGCTTTCACTCTTGTTCAGTTTTGTTTGCCCTTTAGGTGTTGCATTGCTTTCACTCTTGTTCAGTTTGTTTGTGTTTTAGGTCTGACATTGCTTTCACTCTTATTATGTTTTGTTTGGTTTTCATGTCGTTACTCTTGTCCAGCTTTGCATGTTTTTTTCTGGTCTCGTGTTTTTTCTTTAAGATTTGTTCTTTGGTCCTCTAGTGTTGTATAATTTCTCTTGTACAGTTTTCTTCCTATGTTCCTATGTACTTAAATTTTGTTTTGGTGTTTTTTTTTATTTCTTGTAAATTTCCTCTCTTAAGTTAGTATAGTTTACCAGTGTTATGTTGTTTTCTTGTTTGTTCATGTTTTCTGCCCCTTATGGTAGCGCCTTTTAAAGTTTTCCTCAGTTTTTTTTTGTTTCATGTTGTTTTCTCACTTGTTCACTTGTTTTTTATTTCAGTCTTGTGTTGCTTCTTCTCATGTTCAATTTAGTTTGATTAGGCAACACCAAACTAGTTCTTAGTTTGTCAGATGACTTAATGAAACAAGAGGCTCAGAGAACCTGACCACCTCAAATGTGTAATGGTTAGTGTGCTTGCTTCGAGTGTGGATGGTCATGGGTTCAACCCCAGCCAGGTCAAACCAAAGGCATTTAATGGGTAATTGCTGCTTCATTGCTAAGCAAACAGCAATTAAGCACAAGAGCAAAGACTGGTTGGCTCAGAGTAAGAAAAGTGTGTCTGGGTAAAGCGGCATGTCCTCCTGTAGACTGTTGCATGAGCTAGCATGTTAAAAATTCTGGCTCAGTGTGTCAATATAAAAATAGGAAATGTACTAGTCTAGTACATGGCAGAATTCATTGATATGCTGTCATCCTGAATAGACATGAAATATTTGCCACTTGATATTAATCAACATTCAATCAATCAATCAGAAATCTCAGCCTGTATTGCTCACCAGTTTTTATTTGACTGCAAACCCTATATTGATAGGAGCCAATATTTTTTAAAGGAATGTTCAAATAAGATGTTGTGTGTGGCAGCCATGTTTGTATTCCAATCAGTCAAAAATAAGGAAACTTTGTAAAAGGACAATTTGGCCAGGTAAATATTTTGAAAAACTAGTCAATCAGAAACAAGACTTGCCTGAGGCAGCCATTTTTGTCTGATCAAGATCAAAAGGAAAAATTTCAAAATCAGTTTCCTGTAAAAATTGGTTTCCAGTTCTGATGGAGGTGAATGTAGAAAATAATTCTTTCCCTTACAGATACCAAATTACACATGGTAAATCTGCCAAACAAGTTATTGATTTGAGGTAGACTTAACTGGTCTTGGCAACTATGTCCATAGGCTGTGATTATCAAGTCACATGATTAACTAAAGTTTGATAGTTCTAAGCTATAGTTACAATAACTGCTAGAATACTTGTTGGTTTGCCCGTCTTGAGTGGGTCATCCTGTTTTAAGTGGAATATATATGATGTTTAAAATAATAACATTTATTTGATTGACACCTTTTTAATTATAGGATGCAATTTAAACATCAAGTCTTCAATTACGCTAACAATAATTAACACAAAACAATTAATAACAAATCAATGGAATCATTGATTAAACATGATAATCATGATTAACTAAGCAATTAATGATTAAAATGATTCAACACTAATTAAAAAATTTGTGTCTATATATAGTACTATTCTATATAATGATAAACTGGAATAATGAATCATAAATAAAATATTTTGAATACAAAAATTGTCATTCTATAAATCAACTGAGTCATTTAAGTATGGAAAGGTCTTTAAATGGAAGCTTTTCGAATTTTGGATAAAGGAATGATTTTTTAAGTGTATATTTAGAAATTTTTCAAGACAAAAGTATCATAGCAAAAATTATTCTACAAGATAACAGGTGACAAACTTCTTAAAAATCTTGTTAAAATTACTAATGATCAACAAATTTAAACTTAAAAAAAAAATCTTTTTATGTTATATTTTAATCATAGACCTAATTAAAAATTATGAATTCTGATTGTAATTAATTTCCTGAAGAAAATTTAAATTCAATGCTGAATTTGGACAGAATTAAAGTTATTTAAACTTAAGACTTAAATTATCATCAGTATCTATGCAAGCCATTTATGCGAGCTGTAATGCAGACGATTATTCTGGTCCAAACTTTTAAATTTTTATTATTCCTTTTATTTTCAATGTCATAATCAAGGCCAAGTGACTACATGTACATAATATTTCAAGTATCATGACCATAGCTTCTCATGTGCCTGATCCTGAAAATATCAAGTTCAAAGACAAAATGACTGAGTTAGTCTAATAAAAATAATGCCCATTAAACAGGTTTCATAAATTATATCAAAAATACAGTCAGACCTCATTGGTTTGAACTCAAATTGCTTAAGACAAATGGTCTCTCCAATCTCTGTCTCATTTTCATTACATTTTCTTTGCATGTTTTTGATCCTCAAAATCTAATACATGAACAGTAATAAGAGGTTCCTTGGGGGTTCTAGCTACAAATTTCAACTGTACTTAGGGAAATAAATACAAAAAAATTATACAATGAAGGAATACTGTCAATTATTCAACGTTAAACTGACAAATAAATGGAGATCTGTGCCACTCCTAAATTTATTCAAGTAGACAGATCATTCACAGATGAATCAATTTAAAATGAGGTGTTTGGTGTCTATTTTCTGTAATGTTTGAGTAATTTCTGTACAAACTGAGGTAGATCCAATGAGGTAGCAATACAGCCTACAAGTTTTGGCAAAAATATGAAATGAAAATCCTTTATATTTATAAATTTTCATTTTTGGGGTATTACTTGTCACTTATACTTGTTACATGTCCCATATGAACAAACTTTCAATTAACAAATCAATATCATAATATAAAATATCCAAAATTATCATTGACTTAGTTAAGCTGTGTCCAATACCAATAAATAAAACTGATGAAAAGTGACCTATATCGGCAAAAGTAATTTTGAAAATAAAAAGATGGAAAAATAAAATGACATGTTAAGTCTTCCTTTATGTGGACTTAACTGTACATTTATCTAACTAATAAACTAGTACCTACTCTAAATTAATTGCACATAACACAAAATTTACTACCTTGAGCATCTAAAAGTAAAAGGATTTCATAATAAATGCCATCAATGCATGTTGAGAAATAAGAAATTATGTCAATTTTTGTTGTGTAAATTGTCTCCCCTTGTTGAAATGCAATATGTTATACATGTTATAATTTCTACACTGACAAAGGGTATATAACTTTGTTTTGAGTTAATAATTGAAAAGTGCTAAAATATTTGTGGTAAAAAAGTCTTTTCCAATAGAAAATTTTGACATTGGTCCCATGAAAAAAAAATTTGGTCAAATAGCACTGAAGCAAGCACTCCAAAGGCTAGAATAGCTCTTATATAAAAAGAACTGAGGTGCTCAAATTAAAAAGAGTGCAGCATTAAACTCAACTGGCATATAGCATTTTTAATATAAATTTTATATATACATAAAAATATCATTAAATACTTCAAGGAAATGCAATGGTTTGAGGTATCCAAAGGGAGAATTATGTAAAAAGAAAAAAAATGAATATCATACATATACTTTCCTACCTACAAGAATTTTCCCCAAAGCACCTCTTGACTCTGGCAAACTTCGGCATTATAAAAAAAATTCTCACTTTTTATAATTTTCCCTGAGAGTGGACAATAACAAAATACATGGAATAAACAACATAAATAAACAACAACAAATTATTTTGTTTATATGTGCATATTTTACAATTGGCTTTCGGAAAACAGCCTATTCTGCATGTTTAGCAAAGTAGACATTTTTTTTTGCAAACTTACCAAATAAAGTATTGTCTTCTTCATTACATTAAGATAAAAATATCATTTGGATTTCAAGAAGACATTAATTTTTTTCATAAACATTCAAAACATATACATAAAAGTTTATAAATTTGTGATCATTAATAATATGTCACAATAAAAAATAGTTTGTATATAATATTTAACACTAGTATAACATGCTTGGAGAGCACTATAAAGTGACTATTTACATTATTACTTTAAAATGTCTGCATGACGAAATGCAAACTTTTAAAAAAATATTTTATAAGGTTTCTTTTACTCACTGTAAAATAATTTATACCCTTTTTTCATGATATTAAATCAAAATCATTTAATAGCTCACCCTAATCATAATTTTTCATTCCAAATTCAATTTTGTTTTCAGTCAGAATCTAGTGTTTAAATTGAGAAAAGAAAATTCCAAGTTTTTAATTTTGTCCTATGGTAAAAAGAAAAAGATATAGTTTATTGCTTTTTGAACAAAATTCTAAATAGTTGTCTCCCTTGCACTACTTTACAATCTGAATGACTAGTTGAACAACATATAACATAATGCTGCCAGTAACAATAAGGAATGCAAATTTTTAAGTTCAAAGGTCATCTTTACTTGCATGTTGATTTTTGCAGATTATCAACATTTCTTCTCTGCAACAAAAACTACATCCCTGCGTAGAAGCACAGTTAACTGTCACAAAATTTTATTGTACATAGGAAGTGTCAATTGTGTGCTGCTCGAGCAATATGAAGGAAAAAGTCCACCTTGTCATTGCTGCAGTGACCACACATATTACATTTAAATGGATCCTTGTAGCCATGGTAACCCATGTGCATTGTGTACATGACACAGTCTTTAAAGGCAATTTCACAGTATGCACATTCATATTTTCCGTTAGGGCCATTTTGTTTATTGTTCATGGCGATCATTTGCTGGGCAGCTGTTGTAAGTTTGGCCAAATCTTGAATATGGCCATTCTGCTCTAAAGACATGTTGGGCATATGACCCATATTCCTGCTATGAAGCATTTTCCAGGCTAGTTCTGTTTCTCGTCGTATGGCGTCAGTTGTTTGTCTTGGGGAATTTCTCTTGTCTCCATCATTTCCTACCGACATGGCCATTGTAGGTGCAGTTGATGTAACCACATCCTGACTGCTACTGATTTTCTCGGGCCTAATGACATCATCATTCAGACAATTTCTTGTAGAGTCTGGTGACTTTCTCTCTGGTCCTTTTGCTGATTTAGCCATTCCCTCATTTAGAAACTGAAGACTATTTTTGATTTCTTCGATATCATTTTCTTTTTTCTCATTTCCATCAGCCTTATCAGTTTCAGTTTCATCTATGTTCTTTGACTCATCTATCTGTAGCTGACCTATTTCGTCATTTTCCTCTTGGAATTCAACATCTTCGTTTTCACTGTCATTCTCTGCCTCTGCATGCTTATCTTGTAACTTAAGACAAAGTCTGTCTAGTTTGAATGCTTTTCCCTTTCTGGACCTCTTTCTCGGACTTTGTCCATTATTGTCATTTGCAGATGTACTCTCTCCGCTTGAATGAGCATCTGCCTCATTATTGTATTCTCTGCTATACATTTCTTCTATTGGACTAGATGAGAAAGGATATTTACGTTTAGTTAGATCCAATGGACTCTCCCTTTGTTGTGGCATCTTGGGTCGATTAGCATTTATTGGTGACCCAGATCCAAATTTACTCATCATCTGTTGGATAATGTCTTCTCCCCCTTCAGAGCTATCAAATTCTTTGGGACTAGTATTTCCATTTCTGTAGTAGTTGAGTGGCAATTCTGGCATACTGTAACGGCTATTGTTGCGATTTATCTTGGCAGGTTCCACTGGTGAGGGGTGTGACCATGAATGTGGACTAGATTTTTGGTCTTCAGCTTCATCATCTGTCTGAACATGGAGTTCATCATTTAGGCTATCATCCATCTTGTGTTTCATCATATTTAATCTGCGGTTCTGTTCTTCAAGCAAAGCTTCAGATGATAGTCCAAACATTGAAAATAAGTCTTGATTTTCTGTGGCGTGAACTTTCATCAAATGTTTGTACAGGTCCTGTTTACTGTCACTGCCATAGCAACAGAAATTGCACTTAAATGGATGATTGATAGATTTATCTCCCTCTACAGGAGTTTTTGGTACTGCCATTTTTGACAGATATTGAGGTAGCTGTGGCGAGTGAAGTGACGATGGCATGGATGTCATTGGTGAATTGTGTGAGGTTGGTATCAGAGTTGGTTGGCGATGGAAGCCATTAGGCAGCTGACTAAGTAGTGGCCAATAAGGTGACATCATGGCTCCACTCATTCCTGGTGGCAATCCATGTATTGGTGACTGAGGTAGGTTAAACATGTTATTCATGAATGGATCAAATTTATCCTTTCTTGGGCCTCTTGGTCCCCTAGGTGGACCTCTTTTCTGGAGTAAAGAAAGTCCCGAAGCATCTGCGTCGATACCTTGTGGCAAACTTCCGTCAGTGTTTAAAACTGTTGCAGGCTTGTGGTTATATTTGCGTAGATGGAGCTTCAGACTATGACAGTACTTTGTAGCATAGGTACAATCAGCACATCTATACTGATACACATTTGTATGGGATTTCATGTGACTGTTGAGCATTGATTTATTCACGCATGAGTAGTTACATTTGTTGCACTTGAATGGTTTCGATCCAAAATGATTGCGAAGATGATACTCTAGATGATGTTTGTACTCTGTGACAAATGGACATCTGGGACATTGAAGTACTTTATCGTCTTTAATATGAGCTCTAGCGTGGGCCCAAAAGTCAGTCTGAAAAACAAAAAAAAAAGATAAAAATAAAATTTATATTGGAATTTCATTCATAAATTACTTGCAACTACAAAAAAATGCCAATAAATTTCCCAATTCAAAACGTTCAATGTACATGCATCAGTTCTTGAAAATATTTGACATTGCAGCATTGCAGGTTTTAAAATCAAATGTTCAACTTAAAAAATATTTTGATGCAGCTCAGAGTTGTCTTGATCTAGCACAGACTAAGTCCAGCTGGTTCTTCATCATATGTTAATATGGATTTGAAAGTAAATAATGTTATTGTAGTCTCAGACAATGAAACTGCTACAACACAGGGATTGGTGGAGGAACCAGTATAAACCAGTTCTGTATTGATGGTCAAGTTTCTCCAACAGTGAAATATTTGAATTATTAAATATGGACTAACTGTTAAATGGTGAACTTTATTTTTAACAGTTTGTATAGTTATATGTCCTTTAGAGCAGTTTATTTTCTATTACCTAAAAATAAGTGTAGCCATACTTTGATAATTTTAACAACAAACAACCAAGTTAAAGAATTCTTGAAATATTCAAGTTTCAGAATTAAGCATTAACTTAAAAAAAAAGTGCCACAATTTAAAAATACTCACCTTTTCTGTTGCAACAAAATCACACTGTTTACAACGGAATACTTTTGGTCTCCCCATGTTTCTCTTGGAACCAAATCCGTCTGGAGGGTCGTCTGTGTGGAAATCTTTGATGTGACGCTTTAGTCTTCCTTCTGTTCTAGACTTATAGTCACAATGTGGGCATATATGTTCAAAATGGCAAGTCATATGATTCTCAAATTCCACCTGAGTTCTCCCTGTAAAAAGAAAATCGTTACGTTATAATGCCATCATGAAAATCAAAATAAAAATGTTTCATTAGTGTAAATATATCAACAAATAATCCCTCTAACTGCTTCACACTAACGGATACAAAGTTGGACTAAAAATATAATATGAGGTCTGTTTGATAAATAACAACATTTTTATTGCCATTCTTCATTTGTAAGTCACATCATATATTGGTATCAACCCCCCCACCCCCCCTTTTTCCCGTTATCTGGAATTTTAATTTAACATCAGCCTGAAATGGATGAAGAATTTGGATGTCCTGTGATTAAAAAATCTGTATTCATACATTGTAAATCATTTTTTTCTGGGGGTTTAAGTACCATGTTTTAGCAACCAGGAAACTGAATTTTGAATACAGTTATGGGGTTCAACCTATATTAGTTAAAATTAAATTCTAAATTCAAATGGTTTTAAATTTTTGAAATTCAATATTTGTTTTACAAACAAAAATTTTATCCCAATCTTTATACATCATATATGTTTGGATTTTTGATAATCTTGGTACAAAACAATTAATTCCTATATTCATTAAGCAAATATAATTCATTTATTGAAGTACATGTGACCTAATTGTACCCTGTAACCTTGCCTAATGATCTGCTGCATGATGTTATTGTTTATCTTTCTGTTATGTTTTGGAGGTTCAATAAAGGTGAAAAAGTGCTTGTACACAGTGAAATTTTGGCATTTACAATCCTTGATTTTCTATTTTTTTCAACAATCTATCTGATATCATTGCGAAATTCAATGCACTATTTTCTTAAGAACTTGTTATCTTCCATTTTCTTTCTTTTAAACAATTGGTAATTTACTTTTTTTATTTGGAAATCCTAGTTTAAGGTAAACAACTATATTTATATTTATATCAATTTATTAAATTATTTCCAGGTTTTCCAACGAAAATATGAGTTCAATATGCAGTTACATGACTTTCAATAAAATGTTTTTCCCATGACCTTTCTTTCTCTCAATAATTTAGAGTGATTATATATGTATTTTATTAATCTTCTAATATAGATATCGGTCATTTAAACAGATAGCCACAGTGTCGCACCTTTTCAGGGAGATCCAAATTTCAGAGATAAGCCCTTATCTTTGGTAAACATAGGTAAAATTTTCTACTTAAAAGTTTTTACTACAAATACAAATAAAATAAAACAAGTTCCCATCAATAGATTATATCAATTTATTATAGCTTTAATTTATTTTTCATGCGAAAGTCCAGAATCTATTCATGAAGGCAATAACTTCAAAACCCGGGTCTATTATTGTAAATTTCGTTGAAGTGTTTGTTGTCAAAAGTATCCACGATCAAGACCCTTATCAGAATTATAATAAAGTTTTGCTGTATAAAAGTTTTTTGTCAATTTCATACACAAGCCTAAATATTTTTCATCTCTTAATCTGTTTGTGACAAAAACCAAAGAAAATTTATCATTAACTTTGAAAAATGTTTAACGTAAAAGGTTCACCTACAATGTTTATAATAGACCTTCAGCTTTACGACAAAAGAATTTATCATTAAAACATTTATAGTGGTCAAATGGATGGAATTTTAGGTGGGTTCATAAAAATTTCCGGCCATTTGTTTTTAAATACATTTTACTTTGAGTTGACCGATTTGTGATATAAAGTTTTTCCAGTATCAAATGGCAAGTTTAAATTCAAATTTATTTATCTGGTATCTTTTTAATGATGAATAAATAGCATACTTGTAATGCTTTGATTTAAAGCAACATCATAATTTTTGCTAGCATGTTTTGTTAAAATGGGTTATCCTTGCAGTTGTGTCAAAATGAATCTGCAAAAGATGCCAAAAGTGGCTGGTAAATACTAATTAACTTCAAATTCCATTATTTACAATAAGTTTCAATGCTGTTTTTCAGAACCTAACACCAAATATCAAAAGTAACTTCAATACAATCTAAAAACAAGAGATATATAAATAGGAGATGTGGCATGATTGTCCATGAGACAGCCACCCACCAAATGACAGTCAAAATTCAAATTACAGCCTACAGTAATGACATGAGTCCATACCCAAATACAAAATGTGAAATTATTCATAAAACACAAAAATTGACCTTGTCTATTAACAAAATGAAAAATGAGAAAAGCTTTATATAATTTTAATTAAAAGCTTATGCGTTATGGTAGAGAATGGAAACCATCAATGAATTATGTAACACTGGAAGTCTAAAACAAAATGTTCCTACCCTTCGTAATGACAGCTTTCCTCCTCATGTTTAAAACTTGATGTCCACTAACAGAATGGATTACACGGACAAAAAAAGACTTGAACAAACACTTAAATTCTTTGTACAGTATGAATGTATTTTTATTTATTTTACAAAACTAATATTTGGACAAATTTTTTGTCCCATCACTGACCAATTATGGTGGACAAACGATTTTTAAAAGCAGATTAAACACTCCCAATAAAAGTACAAATGGCTGCCACTAGTTTTTCACATTAAAAAATGTGTATCGAAGTTTTTACTTATGTAATTTTTTTTATTAGACTTTTAAATCAATTTACAATCCAAATAAAAAGCAGGTTACGGTTAACTGGTCAATATGATTTAGCTGTAAAAACATACAGGTAATTTTTGTACAAGAATGAAGCTTTTCATGCCAAAATTTAAAAATATATTTTAATTTCTCAAACAACTTTAGTTAAGAAATAAATTTACCAAAAAACTACTGGTAAGTAAAGGTCATTTGACCGTGACAAAGTGCACTGTGAGGTTATCTGCATGATTTATTTTTCTTTCTTCAAATATAGGTTAATGTTACCTTATATGAAATCATATGCATTCTGATAGAGATTTAAAACCAATAAGTGAAGGGGTGATAAAAATAGATTTAAAAAATATTCAAAATTATACTATTTTATGCATCAAGTATATTAGTTCCATAACTTTACATAAAATCAGTATTTTACAAACTTACCAAAATTTAACTATATCTATCCCAAAACACCCAGTTAGGTAAAGCATACAAATTTATATATATATATATGTGTGAGTGTGTGTAAGAATAAGGAATAAACAAACTCAGACAAGCAAAAAATGAGAAAAAAAATTGTGAATAGATGACCCTGGTTTAACATGTTTTTATATGAATTTCTCATCGATTTAAAACTATTTTTCATATTTTGTAAGCAACCATGTGCTAAATTGCTTCAAAACATTATTTAAATACCATCATATATACATGTACCGCTGAGAGCTTGTTACTGGCCCCTACGTCAAAACTAGTCCAGAAAATCTGTTACATCAACAATTTGACCCTTGGTGATTTTTCTATTTTTTGATAACACAATTTTCCAACAGACTGTTAGTTTAACAGGTAAAAAAGAAACATAAATGGACACTTAGATGACCAATATTGCTTCGAGGCATAAAAATTTAACCAAGTAGAAAAAATGGTACTTGAAAGCTCTCGAAGGAAATAGATTATTATCATGCTTTTTCGCTCTATGTTAAAAAGGCTTGGTATATTTTTACTATAATGTATTACATGACAAATGACCAGCGGTCAGTTTGACCTTGGTCAGAATGTGAAATAAATTATGATTTGAATTTTCCTGGAGGATAAATACCATTTGGAAATATATATCATCATGTCAATATAATACAATTACTTCTATTTTATATCTGATAAAATTGTTGGTCAGTTCTAATGATGTATTTATTTTGTGTATTCATATACAATTGATATGGAATGTGTATTGAGTGAGGATTTAATTTGACACTGAAATTTGTTTATTTTAATTGTAATTCAAGGTCTTCTCTTAATGACTTACAATATTATGTTGGTCTAATTTTGCAATCATCAAATGTACAAGTAATAATAATTAAAGTTTTCATTTGAGGGTCTCCCTCACTATTCTGAAATATTTTCCAACAATTTATGTTGAATTTTGGTATTTTGTTATCCATGACTCCAATTAAGGTCAAAATGTCCTCTCTTCAAAAACTCTGTAAATGCATCTGCAACTGATAGTGTGTTTTGTTCATTGTAAAACCTTTGAGATAAATCCTTAAACCTAACAAAATATTAATTTTAATGTAATTTCCTGCCCCTACCCAAACAGTACCAATTTGGCATTCCGTTGCTAGAAAATGCACCAGCATTGAGCCCCAGTCCCCAACATTTATCATATATTGTTTGAAAACTGGTCCTGAATATGCATGAAATATTTGCCACTATTTATCAATATTTTTTCAGGGATGT
>JAULBM010000009.1:613075-635542 GCA_032357055.1 Geukensia granosissima
AATATGCTCTCGTCCTGAATATGCATGAAATATTTGCCACTGGACGTTAAGCACCATTCAATCAATCAATCAATACTGGCCAAGGCTCCCTCTTTTTACATGTTTTCCCTAAGATAGTTGTTGTATGACAGTAAGCCATTCATGAATTTCAATCAGCATGATTTTAAAAACATAAATTTAAAAAAATTTTCTTCCAATCATGATTTGAATCTGACAGCCACCACCATGTTTTAATCAATCTCACCATCCTTCAGAAATTTCTTATGAACATCACTGAACATATGTCCAACATTTTTGAAGATAATGAAAATTGTACATGCAATTCTTATATCATTGATTGGAACTTTCATCTTTTAAAAATTTTCATAAAGAAATTTGTTAAGAGTGCAAGTCTTGTTTATGTAAGTATTTTGTGCAGACCATTGAATAGTTACCAAACACTTTTTGGCTGCTATTTTTACCCAACTCTCTGGTTGGCTGCTATTTTTAGAATCTAATTTAATTTCAGCCTATACAACAAACTGATAATCTTTACTGTTTAAGAATTAAGTGCCCTTAACATACATAAGTTGACTGATTAATTGTTACATATGTACAAGGCTGATCCATGTGTTCAAAAGTGTATTATTTACTGCAAAATGCAAAAAGTTGCGTCTTTTTTCAAATTTGGTCAGGAGGGACTTTAAACTTTAAACAAAAAAAAAAAAAAAATTGTGGTTGTCAGTATGTTATTACATTTAGAACACAAAATGGCAATGATGGTGATTATTTGTACATTGCGATCTCTGGTCCTGTGCCAACCGCTGGATAATTTTTGAATACTTCCGACTTGGGATGCAACTTTTAACCATTAAGACTGGATTTACTGTTTGCATCAGCCTTGAAGAAACATTGTCTGTGGGAGATTTGTCATGTCACTACAAAAACCATGCATATGCAGTGAAACTTGAATTAAGAGGTCACCTCTGGGAAGAGGCAAAAGTGACCATTTAAGAGAAGTGACCTCTTGAATAAAGTTCATTTAAGATAAAATGTTAAACAAAGGGGAATGACAATGTAGCCTCTTTAATTAAGTGGCTGCTTAACAGAGGTGACTATAATCAAATTTACCTGAAAAACTACACAGATGGCAGAAATATAGTCCTTCTTTGTCAGGTTTGATAGTTGTTACATGTCCAGTATGCGGATCTCTTACATAGGTTGTAGTGGAATCAGACGTAACATTGCTCGATATGTAGTCAGATGGCGTATCAGAGGAGTTGGAGTTGGTGTCATGGAAGCTTGCGTTGGAAAGATTGTAGCCTTCTTGATTCTCTATCAGCGAATTATCTTCAGACATTACCTTTTCAACGACATCTGCAACTTGTGGTGACACTGTGTCAGCCCTGGAAATAAAAAAAAATTCCATTTCTGTCAAGTTTGTCAAATAATGCCATGTTAACTAAAAGACGCCATATGATAAAGAATTATTTCGGTTAAATCTGTAATGCTTAGAGATATACAGAGATGGTTACTTAATACAGGTTTAATAATTAGTAAAACAAAATTCAATTTTTCATTTTTCCCCTTGCACAAAGAAAGAGGAAACAACTCTGATGACAGGACATGACCCTATATTATGGTGTATCAACAGCTTCTCCTCTAAAAAGTTAAGAAAAAAGAAAAAAAATTATTACATACCCATCCTAAGTTAAATTCCCAAATTTAGACAAGACTCACTCCACCATAAAACAGTATTAAACAGATTGTCATATTTCAACTCTTTTATCATCAAGGTACTTCAGTTTTAACCCGTAAAAAATTTAAGACCTAAAAAGCACTTAAAAAGAAACAATAGCTCTTGAAAACACTTCACCTTAACCTAAAGATATGTCATTTCGGAAATAAAAATTACAACAGACAATTTATCATGGACACGCCATCTTCATCATTTTAAAAATCTTTGAGTTTTTGAAGAAAACAATTAAATGACATTGACATTTGCTATGTTTTCCAGGAAAGGTGTAAATGTGCTGAGTTGTATTTATATAATAAAAAAAACAACTAACAAATTTGTGAAAAACTTCCTTCCCATACAAATGGCTACTCACTGGCCAAACCTCAAACAACCTAACATGTTGATATTTGCTGTTTTTCTATAAACAGCCAAAACAAAAAGAAAACTGCTAAGAGGATATTTATACAATTCCCACGCAAGATGGACAGAGGACAGTTCCTCTTGTAACAAGTAATCATTCTCAAGTATATATACTCATTAGTGTACGAGGACTTTAAGTTATAAAATAACACTTCAGACCTCCCATCCAAACAGAAGTCTTAAAATACAAATTACAAACCGAAAGTAATGGAACACTTCTGACAGAAGTCATGGAACACTTTTTTACAAAACCAAGTCATAGAACCCTTTTTAACAAAATTTAAGTCATGGAACCATTTTTAACCAAATTAAAGTCATGGAACCCTTTTTTACAAAACCCAGTCATGGAACTCTTTTAAACAAAACCAAGTCCTGGAACCCTTTTTAACAAAACCAAAGTCCTGGAACCCTTTTTTAAAAAACCAAGTCATGGTACCCTTTTTTACAAAACCAAAGTTGTTGAAACCCCTTTTTACAAAACCAAGTCATGGAACCCTTATTTCAAATCAAAGTCTTGGAACCTTAAGAAATGACAAATTAAGCTGCCAGACTTATATTTTCTAAAAACCATGTAACCCTATAGGAGCAATGGTTGTTTGGTACTGAAGTCAGGAACCAGTCATTTTATAGCTCAACCTAGCCTTCACTGATGTTGATACTTAGTGTATTCTGAAAGTGAAAGTAATGCACTTGTACAAGTTCATTAACTAGTTATGTGTGTTTGTTTAACACAAATAAATGACATTATTTGGAACTTGGAAATTATGTTTTAATTATATAATCAATATGTAAAAATACTATGTTGTAAAGGGGTATAACTCAATAATTTTTTATAAACCAAATCAGAAATTTGTGAAATTTTATTTTTACCCAAAAAATTCCTTTTCTGTGTAAATGTAAGAAAGTAAACAAATCACAAAACTAGAAAAAAACTTAACAAAACCATAAATGTATGGTTCTATTTAACTACTGTAAATATTGATAGAAAATGAAACAGCAGTAATTAGTTTTGTTAATAACTTGTTTTAGATCTTAAAATTAATTAAATAAATAAACTCTGACCGTTACATTGATCAATTTCTTACCTGTACCATTTTATCCGCACTTTGACCTATGAACAAACTTCAAATGCAATTTAACAAAGGTAACTAATTTTTATCGTATGTCACGCTTTATCTTAGTTTTTTCGACGTTTTAAACTAGGCCTATCCCTGACAAACATGTTTCTTTTTCTCTGACCAAGTATCGTTATCAGTTGTGTTTTAGTTATAAACATCATGACTCGGTCACAAATTTATTCGATGACCAAAACTATAAACAGGCTCCGACGTGAATTCAATTTTATATTGGTCTTTTTACGTACTTATCGACAAAGAAATAAAATATCAGCCTTTCATCCTCTGTGATTGTATTATAAAAAACCAATAGTTAATGTTCATTTAATCTTATACTCGAAAGGATTGGGAAGAAAAACAACATATTGCCAGGACTGATTCAAATGTCTTTTTTCCGAAAGTAAAAAAAATATCTATTGTAGGGATTTAATATTTACAGATCAATAAAATGTTTTATTTATTACAACTATACAAAAGGTCATACAACTGAATTAATAAGATGAAAAAAAATATTCAGCATAAAAAACTTTGCAAGATTGATTAAAACCATCCAACACAAAAGAAACTGAGCTACAGGAATGTAGCAATTTTCATTTCACCATAATAAAAGATGTTTTTAATACTTTTTCGGCACTCCCTGTGGACCACTTCCCAGCTACAATTGTAAACGATTTGAAATTGGACGGGAAATAAAGAAAAGAAAATATATTTTACATATAAACACCTGGTTTCATTGTAATTTAACAAAAAATATTGAATATAAAACGTAAATGAATTCTTTTAAAGAGAAGGATTAAAAAGAAAATATTTGTGTTTAATAAAAACGAATATAAATAACTTGTATTTTAATATAATAGAAATGAAAATTAATTCATAAGATCTGTTATGAAAAAGTGGGCGAACTCAAACGAAATTTGCAATGACTAAGATAAATTTTATGTGAGAAAATTTATTTCAGAAACGATTGGTTATGTAGGCTAGTTACCATTAGTTATATTAAAAGTTACACAAAGGGTCTACAGAATTAAGCTTGAAAGGGAAGTAACTCTGTTTCAGACCTTGAAATTTCAATTATCAAACACACTTTTACACAACATTATTAATTTTTCTTGAGATTTTTAACAAAAAAAAAATGTCAAAAATAAGGTTTCTTTTGAATTGTGTGAGCCTAAAATGAAGAATACTTGATCATGTTGAGAGACCTAAATTTTGAAGAATGAATTTTGACATGTTTTAAATACATTTTTCCAATGATTTTTTCCTTCTAAATCCATTTAAAAAAAGAACACTTACTTCAGAAAGTCATAGAATTCTTGGCGAATTTCTGCATAAAATTTAACCGAATTCATGCTTTCTTTTTGCCACATGTATTTGTTCTACAAAACAATCCCATATGAGAAAGAGTTCTTATTCAATATCTTATCGTCTTAAAATCATGCTGACCCGTAGTTTAACATGTTGTATTTCCAACTTTGTTCCCACAAAACACTTCACTTTGAAAAAGGATAAGCACTTCTTACACCATAATTTAGCATGATAAAAGACCAAAATTTAATGTACAGTTGTACAAGAATCTTTGATATACTCGGTAGTTATTATCAAATTTAAGAAATTAAGTCAAGTTATTGTTTCCAATTTCATACTGATTTCTTTTGATCTTGAAGATAAACAATTAGAACTTGTAGCACTCCTATCTTGCATTTATTTTAATTTTTCTTGTTAAACAATCTCCAAAGAAAAAAATCCCACTATGCCCTAGAATCTACAGCTGAGGTCCCTTAAAGCCAGACAAACATCTCCCCACCTTTTAAGTAATAATCTTGTTTGTTTTGTTTGGGGTTTACACCGGTTTCAACAATATTTCAGTCATATCACGGTGGATTGTTTTATTGGTGGAGGAAGCTGGAGTACCTGGAAAGAACCACCGACCTTGGGCAGGTAACTGACAAACCTTATCATGTGCAGTGGGTGTTAACTAAACCCATGTTGTATGGTACAAAATCAGGCAAGAACTCATCCATTGTGTTGTTACATTACTATTTACATGGAACATTACAAGAAATTTATTAACATACAAGTCCCTCTCTTTCTCTCTTATATGAACCATGATGATGTTACAGGAATGAACCCAAAAACAAATACCATCACATTTTAAATGAAAAGTATGCCCACACAAATTTCAAGGCGTCTTTTACTTTTGGCAACAACATTTACATAAATGTAAAAGGTAAAATATTTGTTATTTTTTGGAGATTTGTTCCCATAAAACACTTCAAAGTACATGATAGCTGGGTTTAACCTCATAAAATAAGATAAATGTATTTACACAGATTAAAACTGTACCCAGTTATCTATAAAAAATATGTTTATATTAAACCACAGATACAGTGTCAATATGATTTACGAAAACTAAAAATGTACAAAGCAACCCCCATCATCGTGTAACCATTTAGATTAGTTAGCTTGTAATAATTTTAAACCCTTCAAAATAATCCCAAATAAACTTTCAAAATTGTTCAAATCGTGATTTCTATTGAAGTTTAAATGACACTTTTTCTGTTGCTTGTTCACTTCCAGGGTTTGACTTTTGTCCCAGCTCAGAGTGGAAGTAGTAACAAATTTGTTTAACTCTGCCACCTATGGTATATGCCTGTTCCTGAAGGCTGTCGGTTTTGACTATCTAATGCTTGTGTTGTAATGAGGACTCTTAGTGGAAAATTTTCATTTGCCCTTGCTTTAATTAATGTAGGACATTCTGGGCTTTCACTGCTGACAGCTGTTAGGTCAATTTTTTCAGCAAATTTAGATGTATATAAAAATGAAAAATGTATTGTGGTACAAATTCTGGTCACATGGTGGTTTTAGAAATTCAAATTATACAGATTTCTTATTATAAAGGCCATTGATGATTTGTTTCCCAACAATTATCTACCTGTTTTCTTATCTAATACTCTTTATTACAATAAATCCCTGTAGACATGGCAGTTTATTTTTACAGGAACTCCCAATTCATAATTTTCAAGAGGAATCTCTCTCCCCCCTTGTTGACCCTCTATAATGACACTGGCTCTGATCTAACTTATTTACTCAGAAATCTATGTATTTATGGGAGTTTTGTAGATAGTACAGCTGTTTATAACATTTTTCTCTTGACCAGTTATGTAATAATATCTGGGTCAAAAGGCAAAGCAGAGATAAGAGGCACTAATTAAGTTTATTATTAAGTGCATAAGTGGATATCTTTCCCCTGGGAATTAAACAGGAAATTCTTAAAAACAAAGAAAATATCTAATTAGAGAGGATTGTTTTCTCAATTTTAATTGAAAGGACTTCAAATGAGGCACTGGAAGGGGAAGGGTTTTTTCCCCTTATATACATTTATCATATATTTTTGTTAAACTCTATAAATTGAAATACTCACAGAAGGCCAACTGTTTCACAAAAAAGAGAATTTTTTAAAAACAGATTACATGTATAAAGTTTCTATTATATTATTAATTTGATTAATTTAGAGATTCTTAGAACACATAATCTAGTCCTTCAGTTTTAATTGTAAACATAAACTTTTTCTGCAAAACCTTATTTTTGTGAAAGAATTATATTTCATAGTGCAATAAAATATGACGAAATTCTTGAAGTTCCCATGAATTGAGTATGGGAGACAATATCAACAGAATAGACAATCTAATTCATTCACAAATATGATCTCATTCATTCACAAATTAGTTAACAACAGTGTACCTGTATGTAAACCCAGCTTGAATTCAAGGACTTAGGAGATTTTTTCATTCATGATCAGCTATCTTTTTATTGTCAATATATTAATATATGATCATGGTATTCATAATAAACATTATATAATACCTAATTCCAAGTCTTTTTATAATTACAGATTTAATGTAGCATATTAAGTCACAATTATTAACCTCAGATGAGAGGGCATATGAGCATTATCTGACAAAAAAATTTAATTATTTGGTAAGAAAAATAACAATTGTGGGAGTATTTTTAGAACAGATCTTATTATAGTAATGGAATTACCTAAATCCTTTTTAAGTAAAGAACCACGTTTTTTGTTGTCATACATACCTAATACAAAAACTCTTTGAATCATTATATCACCCCCCCCCACCCCTACTCCCACCCACCAAAAAAAAAATAAAATAAAAATCTAAAAAAAATCATAAACTCTAATACACTGCATGACATTACAGTAAGACTTTTCAAACAGGCTTGAGAACAATTTTATTTTTTCTTGTTGCAATTTCTATAAGTAAAAGAAAACATTATCATGAGGTGTTGTACAAATTAAGTATTTCTTTACTAAATTCAGTCAGACTGAAAATTTGAAATGCATGAATAATTACACCTTAATGTTGGTTAAGCCATTTTTCCCTGTATTTGTTTTTTCAGTTTCAGATGATAGCCAAAATTAATTTATATATAAACTTACTTATTACTGGAAGAAAATATTTTCTAAAAAAAAGTCACATGTTTTATATAAATTTTAATGTTAAAAGGTTGTAATAAAATCAAGCCCATTCAACCAGAGCCCTTCACAGATAAATCATTTTCTACAAATTACAAATATTGAGCAAACACACCTCCATGATTTTTAAAACCTGTGGGTCAACCTGACCATTAGGAAAATCAATACCTATATTATCCAGGTAAAATTGAATGTAATTACAATATTATTAAAGCAATTAAAATCTTACCTATAAAAGTACTCTTCCTGCATTTTAGCTGTTTCGACACTCATTTTCCCCCAAAAAATTTCAAGTTTGCATTTTGTAATAAAAATTTGACCAGTCTGAACAGATAAGTAAATATTAGCCAAGTGGACAAAACAGTTTACCACTTTTATTATCTTATCATATATGGGCTTGCCTTGACCAATGGTCAGTGGTGAAAAAAGCCTCAGTTCATTCTTATCAGTAAAACTTCACTTAAATGTTGCATTTAGAATATAATGATTATTGGAGGGGGTTTATATGGGGGATTAATAAAACATAGTAAAAGTAATTTTCTTTTATCAGGAAAACTGATTACTTGACCTATGAGGTTCATAAGGGGAAAAGGTGAAATATTTTTATTCTGCAAAAAGGCAAAGTTTAACTAAGTTAAACTGAAGGCAGGATAGGCAAGAGAAAATATCTTTTAACTTTGCTTTTATGCTTTTTACCTAATGAGGAGGCAAATATAGCTGAATGATCTTAAAAAAAGGTAAAAAATATATGTTCTCAAATTTCAAAATTGTAAAATTCCATGTGTTTAGGGTGGAGGAGAGGAGGAAAGGTGTTTTAAAAATGAAAAAAACTGTTAACAAAATAAGAAGTCTCCAAATACAACAGTCAAAGTCAGAAATTAATTTTGCACAAATAGTCCTTAAAAAAGTCAGATCATTTTAATTTCCCCAGTCAGAGCCCCTATTACATAACCTAATAATGGTCAGTATAAAACTGGGAATATTGGCCTAATTTTTTTCCACCTAGGTAGAAAACAAATGGTCAGTGTTTACAATCCTGGTCTCCTACTTCAACATGTTTGATGTTGAGAAAACCAGTGTGTTGGAATACCTTGGGAAAAATGGGGAGGGGTGTTCAAAAACAAAAATTTTCTTATCAGTAACAGTTCTAAAAGGACAGAAACTTGACTAATGTCATCATTTTGGGAAAAAATTGTGTCAACATTCTTTTTAATATAAGGCTTATATTTGGACCCCCAAAAAATGAAATCAACATGTATCTGACTGAATGTAAAACCAACTTTATATAAAAGGAACAACAAATGGTTAGTTATTCTTTTGAGGAGAAAAATTTTGAGATTTACGCCAAATTTCTAGGACACAACACAAAAATTTGGCCCAATTTTCTCTTTTCCATATTCCAAGTGAAACAATCCTCATTCCCCCTCCCCAATTGTGACAGTTAATAGACTCTAGTATAATCTTTTCCGTTATATTAATGTAGTCCTAATCAAATAAATATATTTTCTGTTTCCAAGAAAACAATTACTATGACAATACATGCTCGTCATTTATTCTAAAAATCGCGAAAAAGATCTATCATTTTATAACTTTTACATTTCATACTATTGGTCACCCTTTTTAACCTCGCCCACCTATCTTTGACTTTTTTATCATTAAACTTTTGACCCTTTTTATTTTATCACCTAAAAATTGCATAATTCTAAATCACAAGGGCAAATATTGACACTAAAAACATATTTGTATATGAACCAAATCACTACCTTTTTGTATGACCAGCATTGAATACCGCTAATTAAAACCGTCCCAAACAACATTTTTCTTAGCAACTATTTTATTTAATCAATGTTGGGCAAACAGAAATTGAATAATATAGTAAAACTGTAGACTTGATTAAAGGTGAAAAAAATCAATAAATATTTTATTTTGTCCATCTGAATGGACATAAATTTTTTGTTTACAATAAAAAGTGATAAAGAGAGGTACCCCATTGATTTAGGGGGCAAAAACTAACACTTTGCTCCAAGCCTTTACTTGGCAAAAAGTCATCTACATCTGTACATTGAATATATATATGTCTGTGATATCCTATATTTAGCACTATAGCAGCAAAAAAACTGTAAATGGAGAAATATCTGTACCAATAAAATGACTTTTTCAAATTGTGTTGCTTCAACTAAGCACTATATCAATTTAAAGAAAATGTACTTTTACTAGAAGGCTCACTGCAATTTTTTATATTAAGAATTGTTAAAAATTTGAGTGAAATTTGTCCATTTTTGCACTTGATTTTGTTTACACTAACTAGAGTCTAGTATATCTTTCCAAAAACAATTAAATTTTGTACTATTTTATCAAATTCTTTTGAAGAAAGACCTTTTTTCTGGCAAAAAGAATTAAAAAAGCCCCAAAATAAGTTTTTTTTTAAACAGCCATGAAAATTATGTGCCTTATTTTAGTTTCAATGAGGATGTAATGTGAGCAAAATGACTGAAAATAAGTTACAATACTAATTAATTAATTAATATTCACTTACATCAAAGACAGATAGTTCCAGAATTTTTATTTTAATAACTAAGAAGTTGGAAACTAGAAATTCTAAAAAAAGGTGTTAATTGATGTTTAATTCAACTTGCAATTTTGATTGGTGTATTCAATTTGTCATTTGATTTTGATTTTATTTCATTGGTTAAGTTTTTGAGTTAGGGATTTCATTCATTCAAAAATACTCCAATGTGAGAAAAACCCGCAAGACAAACAACATGAAAAAAAAATCACCCGATTGAGAAAAACAAAAACATCTAGAAAAACAAAAACATCCACCTACACAGAGGATGTTAATAATTTATGCATTTTATGTCATCAAGTTATACGGTATATTGGGTTATTCCCCTTTTTTGTTTCGAATACATGAGAATAATTTTCGCTGAGTTAATAATTTGCATTTTTAATATCTTTTTGCTTGTTTATATCAGCAGTAGAATGAATGCATTGGATAAATTTAGCGGTAAAATAGTGAAAAAATAGACACATTAAAAATTTCCCAATATACCCAGCAGGTATAAAACTAAGCTGTAACAAGTAAAAATTGTTTGGACTAGTTGTCCAAGTAGTTTTTCATGTCAGGGTCTGGTTGGATGAGTGGTCCAGGTTGTTATTCATGTAAGGGCCTGGTTGGATGAGTAGTCCAGGTTATTATTCATGTAGTGGTCTGGTAGGATGAGTGGACTGGGTAGTTATTAATGTAGAGACCTGGTTAGACTAGTGGTGCAGGCAGTTCTTCATGTAGGATCCTGGTTGTATGAGTAGTCCAGGTAGTTTTTCATGTCAGGCTCTGGTTGGATGAGTATTCCAGGTTATTATTCATGTAGGGGCCTGGTTGGATGAATAGCCCAGATAGTTATTAATGGTTGGACAAGTTGTCCAGTTAGTTACTCATGTAGGGGCCTGTTTGGATGAGTAGTCTAGGTAGTTTATCATATAGGGGCCTGATTGGATGAGTAGTCCAGGAAGTTATTCATCGTTGTACTAGTTGTCCAGGTAGTTGTTCATATAGGAGCTGGTTGGATGAGTAGTCCAGGTAGTTATTCATGTAGGGGCCTTTTGGATGAGTAATCCAGGTAGTTATTCATATAAGGGTCTGGTTAGACAAGTGGTTTGACTTTTGTCACTCTTGGTATTTTTCAATTTTAATGGTTTACACTTCAGTTTTTTATGCCAATATCATACAAATTGAAGAGGCTTAATTTTACACATATTCATAAAAAGCATGCTTATTGGTAAAAAGGAAAAATATTTTACTGTCTGGGTGTTAATTGATGATGAAATTGTAAGGATAGCACCAAACTCTTTATTCCAACTTTCACTCAGTATTAATTTGTCAAAAACTTTTTTTTTAATTGATGTCTTCAATTAAAAATGATATCCTTGAAAGACATACTTGTTTTTTTCTCTTTGTTACCTAAAGAAAAAACTTGAATTTCTATTTCTCTTTTCATTCTATTAAAACAAAATGATAGCATTCCACTGGACAATCACATAAAATGGTCTAATTGATAATAGTTGTACCGAATCTAAAAATAATGCAGATGAAAAATTATAGTTGTACATGTACCTAATCTATTAATAATTCAGATGAAAAATTCAAAAATGTGTGTACATGTATGTGCTTTGCAGTCTCTCAGTAACTAAAACATACAAGTGATGGATTAGAAATGCTAGAGTTATAGAACTTTTCAATCAATCAAAATTAAAATATAACAGAGTCGGTATGAGGCCATTCAAGTTCAAATTTACTTCTCTAACTATGCTGATATTTATTTATTTCCTTTATGTGCACTTGTCCTGAATATGCATGAAATATTTGCCACTGGATGTTAAGCACTGTCCTGAATATGCATGAAATATTTGCCACTGGATGTTAAGCTCTGTCCTGAAAATGCATGAAATATTTGGCACTGGACATTAAGCACTATTCAATCAATCAATCAATCGATTCATTTCAAGGTACAGGAATGTATGTTGGAAAGAAACAGTTTACTTCTTTTCTACGTTGTAATTTGTAAAATTGCATGATTACTTCATGAACTGTAAATTTCATTTAGTCCATGAATGTAACTAGAAATGCATAATTTTTTTTTATCTTCCTTTTTTTGGCCCTGGCATGTCTGATGAAGGTAAATCCAGAAAAGCGCTTTGCATGCAGTTAAAATTTGGCTTTTGAATATTTGTTATAAACTTAATGAAAGATGTGGATCATGTCTTTCTGACAAATATTCCATATTCCTTCTTTAAAATAAAAACACAAAACTGTTATATAAAGTTAATAAATTACATAAATTATTTCTGTAACTGTTATAATGTAAATGTTTAAACGAATATAATGAAACTGACAAAGTGATTCAGCCAAGCTTACCATGTCTGTCCAAAAAGCATATTTAACAAACAAAGCTGACCAATAGTCTGTAAATACTGACCAAATGACCACTTAATCAATAGAACAAAACTGTTTATCAGACAAAAAAGGAGTGATTCAATTCAATGTTTATGACGAGCTGAACTGTTGTAAAAAACATTGATTTAGGACTCCTGGGAAAAGAATATTTGTTTGTATTGTTCGTTTTTTTCTGGCAAATGTAGTTCTTTAAACCTTGTTTCATTTCTATATCAACACATTAGTTGGGTACAGATCAGGGATGGTGATGAGATTATGAAATCAATGTTCCTACAACTTCATGGATATGATGCAGTATTGGTCATTTTTAAATGACCCCTGTCCTTGCAACTGCTTTGTTTCACTAGCCTTTAAAAACTGTCAGAAATATCACAACTATGGGTTCCCTCTGGATGCAGAAATGCATTAATGTAATGGTCATCTCTGGATTGAAAAATGTAATTAAAAATACAAGATATGACATAGCATTGGTCATTTATTGACCAGTGGCCTTGCTGTAACCCCAAAAGGTCAGAAAAAATTATGATTAACTATTTTCTCTTTGACAGAAAATCAATCAAGGCTTCAGACAATAAAATAGATTTCCGAAAAATATATAACATGTCAGACTTGCAATGCTGACCATAAAAGATAAAATTAATTTTGCAATTAACAGTCCTTTTACTGTATCATGAAGAAAATAACAAGGGGCATATTAAGAAAAGTCTTGGGATCCATTTTTTTTAAATGAGTTGGTTTGATACTTCAGACTTGACTGCACAATTTCCAAGTCACAGCTTGCCATTCCATTAAGCCAAAGAGTGTCCAGATACTATACAAATAGATGTACATTTAGGCAAAAAAGTTGGGGGAGACTTATTGAGAGAATTTTATCAAAACAAGCAATGACTGAGGGGCTCAATCCCATCACAGGAAAAGTATGGCCCTAATTGGCATAAAAGCATTCAAAGTGGGACTGAAGAACTGGTCCATCAAAATATAAAGCAATTTGGACCTTATCCCAAGAGCAGTATTCCAGCCTTGTACGTGGACATGCAGATATGTCAAGGTTTTTCCTTAGTATTTTATGTATTTGATATTATAACCCATATAATCTTGTTGATTTAACTACATTGTATCTCTAAGATTTGTGAGGAACAAATTAGTTTCAAAATTGATGGAAAGTCAGTGTAACAAATTTTTTCAAAACTTTGGCAATCTCAAACAAGAAAATAATCTGACATTTAAAAGAAGGTTTCTGTTTATCAAAGTTTACAATTTTGTTAACAATTAAGTTTACTAATTATTTCTCACCCACAACTGCAACTTCTTAAATGAAAAACATTTTTAAATTAAATATATGAAAAATAAGAAAAGTGTCACAAAAACTGCCAAAACAGTTAGGAGGTTTTACGTTAAACCTCATAAAAAATTCTAAACAAAAATATATAGTAATAGCTTGTCATAGAGCTAACATGATAAATCAATCGACAGACACAAAAACCAAAAATGAAAAATCCAAACAGACAAGTGATAAATTAAGTCTATTATTTCTGTAAATTGTTTCTTCTTTGCTTATGCTCACCTCTGAAAACCTTTTTTCTCTTAAATGACATTAATAAGTTAGTTGATAAGGTCTGACAGCATAAAATACAGAAAATCACAGAAAATTGAGGAACTCTGGGGAAATCAGGGAGAAATACAAATGGTCTGCAAGATTTGATTAGAGACGAAGATTTTTGCTAAATTTGATAAAGTTCAGCCTCGATGTTAAACCTTGCTAAAAAAGATGACCAATCATGGCCTTGTCATTTGAGGTTTTTATTAATATTCTAATGGTCAAAGTTTTGTCACTTTCTTCTTTTAGTCCAAAAACTAGTCTATGAAAGAGTATGAAAACAAATCTGATATTATTCTAGAACCAAAGGAAAAAAAATGAAATGAAAAAATTTCTATTTTTTAAAATCTAGAAAATAATATGTCAAGAATAAACGGGAAAAAGAAAGGTGTTTTTCTTTAAAAGCCATAAGAGCTGAAACTGCACCTTCATTCATTTCATCTTTACTTTGCACAAAATTTGCATTTTTCCGCATGACTTTTTTAGGAAATGACAAATTGATTACTTTATAATTAACAAACAAATCAAGAGGGCACATGTTTAAGGAAATAAATGGCCTCAAAACATCTGTGTAAAAACCCTGCTACAAACAGTTTTACAATGGAAAACATGTTTAATTAAAGGTTTTAAACAGGCGACATGGGTCTAAATGTCTTTTCAAGTATGTTTTTGACAAGCTTATAAATTCCCATGTTAAAGAACTTGTTAAAAAACATGTTATTATTTATGACCTTTTTGAGTAGCTCAATAAAAGGCCAATGATGATATTCATATTTATGATGGGGTTTGAAAACTGACATGAAATCTGAAGAAGTCCACTCAACATGTCTAAATGTTTCATTCAAATACTGATGAATCATTTTCTTTTTTCAAAAAAGGTAAAAGTCGACTGAATGCAGAAAAAGAAATTATGGTCATATAAAAAGTCCCCAATTTTTTCACTTCAAAATATTATATGTAAAATATAATATAATATTTACATTTAAATGTTTGTTCAGCAAATGTTTGATGCAGAAATCTATTTTAGACTAAAATACTATTTAAAATTCTTATAGAATTTAAATTTAAACAAAAACTAAAATATATATCATATTTTTACCATTTTCAGAAAAGTACCTGTATCATATTTAATAAAATTTGTTAGAATTAACTGAAATCCAATTTTTCAGAAATTAAAAATTTTGGTTACTATGGTTACTAGGACTGACCAGTACCCATCTGCTTTATTAAAATAACTTAAGACATATTATCTGCCTTTTTGTTAATCAATATTATGTCAGTCAATGTGTGGGGTTTACATAGATTTTTTTCTCAACACAAAATTAATTAATTTTCTACTTTTTCTTGTGAAATTCTAATTTTTATGTTGTCAGAAATCTTCACTACATAAACTCAAAGTTTGCTCAATACTACCCATTAGACAATATATATTTAACCAACAGACTAAAATCTTTTTAAATGAAGTTTTAATCTTTTGTAAGCCTACCAGGATTTTTTTGTATTGAACTCAGTATTTTTTTATCACACTTTGAAAACCTTATGATTTGATTGAAAAATTTTAAATCTGCATCTACATGGAAATTATGCATGTGAGAAAAATTTTCTTTAGGTTTAATAATTTTTATTATTATAACAGTTTTACAATTGTAGACAGAAATGATATTTTGTACTAAATTTCATATTCTATAAAATTTTAAAAATCTATCATACAACTAAATAGGTTGTATTACATTATATAAGAAAATGATTCTCATCTCCAATTTCAGCATAAATTAAGTAAAATTGATAAAAGAAAACCATGTTGAAAAAAAGCATAATTTGGATCTAACCAAATGTTACCACTTCAGATTTTCAAATTCACATTTTTCTACTTCTGGAAAAATAGTGCATAATTAAAACATTTAAATTCCATGCACTTCAAATAGAGGAAATTTGAGCCATATTGCAACAAAGGGTCCATTTTCTCCAAGTGACAGTCCAACACATTGATGTGCGAAACTATCCTTTTTGCCATTGTGCATCAGGTCATGCGGTCATTTTTTACTGTCATGCTTTATCTTGTCTGAGGTCAAAGGGCCACTGGACACTGGTCAAGCGACTGACCACAGGACAAAGAAATATAATCAGCTAAAATGAGATGTTCCATTGATTAGTAAAAACCACTTCTTTTGGTTTGCATTTCACTGGGGCCATTTATAGGAAAATTCTATGTATTTTTGGGGTACCTAAAGGATAAATTAAGAGATAATTTATAAAGAAACAAGTGTGGGTTAATGTTATATTGTCAATTTTGAAAGGAAGAAAAATTCATTGAAAAATATTTGGAGCATTTAGGGGTTTAGGAAAACAACAACATTAAACAGTTTCTTAATAGTTTCAAGTTTTTCAAAACCCACCCAGACAAAAAAACACAAACCCAATGACCTTATGGAAGCTGTTTATTAAACACAGAGTATAACATTGTGTTTTTGAAGCTAAAGAAAAGTGTGATAATTATTACTTATGATCAGTACCACCAACAACCATTGTTTTTTTGTGTGTTTTTCCACATCAAAATGCTGAAAACAAACTAACACACAGGTGCAAAACAAAGAAAAACATGACACTGACGTCACTGTTGTTATCCTCCCCTTGTCTCCACCAGGAAGCTGCTTTCATATAAAGTTTTCAACTGAATGATACAAAAGGAGCCTTATACAGAATACAAGTTTTTCCAGTGTTGGATACTAGTAAAAATGCTTCCATGACTATCACAAACACTATAAAGAGCTGTTTTTTGTGTATACCTTGTTACATTGCTATCAGAGCCTAAAATGTTTTGTAAAGGATTTTTTACTCTACAACATCAAACCTCTAGTTCTGTTAAAAAACATGGACTATTTGCATGAAACAACAAAAAAGTTTTCACACAAACAACACTCCTACTATTTTACACATTTGATCAAAAACATACCAGCATAATAAAACACAGGAATATTATTGGTGTTTACAATTGTTTTTGTGTTAATGAAAATCTTCCTGGAGAGGTCAATTTCACAGTTATATAAAAATTTTGTCAATACAAGTACTTGTGTAAGTCTCTGTCTGTATTTTTTGTAACTCAAACAATAATGTTAGAAACCAATATTTGCTCAACGCTTGCTGTTGTGAAATCCAAAAAAAGGCTCCAATAATGGGAATTTTAATGTCTTGACAAATTTTGTTAAAAACTGAAGCAATATTTGGAAGTCACATAATAAATTATGCAAATCTTGGTTTTTTAGGCTTGGATTTACTTATGAATCAGCTTTCGGTTATAAATATTCTTATTTCTAAAATGTGAAATGTACAACATTGGTACATCATAACTTAATGTAAAAAAAAACCAGAAAGTACATTCTTACAAATGCTCACAGTTACACTCTTATAAATGTTTACAGTCAAACTTTGAAAGATGTTAACTCAAATCCTTACAAATGCTCAGGTCACATTTTATTATTTGGGCTTTTTACAGTTTGCCCTAGCGTGTGGATATGTGTCTATTATGGAAGGCAACCTTTGTATTTATACAATCATACCATATCACCTTTTCTATATCACAGACACATATTGCAAATGTTAACAGTCACAACTTTACAAATGTTCCCAGTAACATTCTGACAATTCAAGAACAGTCAAAAATCACAATTGCTAACAGTCACAATCTTAAAATTGCTAACAGTTACATTTTAACCAGTGATGACAGTTACTCTAAAAGTTGTTCACTGTTACACCATTACAAAATGCAAACAGTCCAAATTTTAAATGCTCACAAACACATTCTTACAAATGCCAACAGTTATACTGTTACAAATTCTTGCAAATGCTAACAGTAGTTTTTTTATTTTAAGAATTTCAATAACTCTTAAAAGATTTTAGTTAAGCCAAACTTCCTTAACATATAACTAGAAACCTCTTAGCAATTGCCAATCCTCAGCAATATACATTTTATAAAACTATACATAATCTCCTAATGATGGATGAGTAAATCATCTAAGTATTTCCTCAGCCAATCATTTTGTGTAGAATTTCTCACTATATTCTGTACTTTCTTTGAGAAGTACTAAATGATTCATTACTAGGCCAATGTAAATAAATATTGGTTAAGCAGTTTTTTGTTTACAGTGGGATGGGGTGTGTGCTCGTAAATGCCATAAAATTTACTTTCTTCACATAAAGCTTCGGTCAAGTTAAAATTTCCAAGATGTATCCAGAAATCAAAATTCAAGGGTGAATACCATGCATACTAAACTCCTCACCCTTGTACACTCAGCAAGATCATCTTCTGATACTACACTCCAACCTCTTACCAATAAGTCATTGTTAAAATACAAGTTATGTTTACATTTTTTCCAAAGCATTGTATTCTACTTCCTTTTGTTTTCCTTTTACATCAATTTCAGAAACTAATAAGAGTGGCATTTAACTCTTTTCTCTAAGGATCACGCAAAAATAAAATTGAATAATAACTATCTAAAATACACAAAAGCTGAATGTTATGATATTAATAAAAACAACCTTACTTTTGATTTTCATTGTAAGAAACAGAAGAAACAATATAAAACTGATACATTATGGAAGCCAAAACTACCAAGGATCACTAAAAACATCTCTTAATAATAATACCGAAATGCACTGCAAATATGACAAGATTTTGAACATTTCTTACAAAAAAAAAGAAAAAAATATGTCTCTTTTCACAATCAGAGCTTAAAAATGATTCTTATTATCCTAATCATGATGAACAAATTTTGTGAAACTTCTGTGAATAGTTCCACATTTATTTTGTTGCTGTCTGCACTGCCCTTTTGATCTACTTTTGCAATATGTTCAGCATTCATTAAAAACAAAATTAAAATCTTAAATTTTCACAAACAATTTAATTTTTTAACATTTATCAATTTTTCCATGTTGACTGACATGTAACATGTTTAATAAAATAAAATAAAAATATGTTACTCAAATATTAATCTATGAATATAACAAATCACAATCATAAAAATAAATATAAAAATAAAAATGTCAATTAATTGATTAATGCCTACCTGTTAATTAGAGCCTGGTCAATGTCAGGATACAATTCTGGCATTTTCTTATCTCTTGTGGTCAGTGAAAAACATGCATTGACCATTAAGCTGATCAGTCAGTGTTGATTAAAAACTTCAATTGACCATTAGGCAAACAAGTGACAAAAAACACACCCATGACCCAGCATCCTAATGTTCTGTTTGTCTAGTTATCAGATATTTTTCATAATGTAAAAATATGACTGGTCAGTTGTCGGTGGCCACATGATGCAGAGGTCAAAGTTCGTCATAAGCGTGGCAATATCAACAGATAGATTACAAGCCTACTTAGTTTAAGTGGGCCGTCCTAGCAACTCATGCATGACCAACATGCTGTCCAAAATATTTTATTATCATTTTTTTTTATTGAAAATGGCCACTGCAGTGTCCATTCGTTTGAAAAATGAAAATTTAATATAAATTGGTTTTAATGAATACAGTGGTCAAACATTAAAACGTCCACCACTGACCATTGGTCATCATCTTTCACAAAAGGTATAATTAAAAGTGACCCTTTGGCCATTGTCCACCTTTATTTTTAAAAACTGACCATTGTTAAAACACCTGCCCTGTGACATGGACATGTAAGAAGATTCTGACCCGACTGACATTTGGTCACCCTTTACACAACATATGTCCAAAAAAATCCCATTATTTTCGATCTTTTCATTATTTCATTTTTATTGCTCCGGTGACCTTTACAAATTTAATTGCCGGTCATTTTACCAGAAAAATGAAATTTGATGACCATTGATTGAATTTAAAGGGGCTTTTTTCCAGACAAATACAAAACATTAGTTTGGTAAAAGTATTATTTAAAAAATATTTTATGTAATCTTTAATAGATTTGTGTCTAGTTGTTAGTGGGATTTTTTAAAAACAAGTTTTGTGTGAAAGTTAAATGAAGATTTGATTGTAGCTATTTTGAATAAATATGTAGTTTAGAACTTTTTATTCCTATCATTTTGTCATTGTGATTTTTTACATGTTTACCATGTGGTCACTTAAAAATATATTTAGATGCCCTTGAAACTTTTGCATAAATATTTATATCCTTTGACAAATGTTCACTTCATAGGCAAAAAATTCTTTCAATACAAATGTATGTCCTAAAAATTTGTGGAATTTGCTAGGTATGTGATGATGCAAAAATAATTTGAACCAATTAAATTGAGATATTTTTAAATTAATGCATCCTCTCCAAACAAAATTTATTTCTGAAACAGTCCTTACCCAAAAAGACCTTGAAAAATGACACAAAATTTTAAGTCTTTCATATTTTTATTTAATTTCCTGAGGAAAAAATGATTAACACTTAAATGGAGCAACATCTAACATATTATTTTCAAATCCTATTATTACAATTGAAAACACTTAAACATTTTAAAAACAACAGATTATTGTGGACAAAACACTTGATGTTCACCTCTGCTTGACTTTCTAAACAAATCTTCTTAAAACTACAAGTTTTTATCTTTTTACAAGATATGGGGTGCTCCCGGGATTGCAGAATTGCTAGAGAAACCAATCTTTGGGCATTCTAAATGTGGTCCTTCTAAACAGGTGGTCACCCTGAAACTGATTTATTTAACAAAAATCATTAAGTGTTTTAAAACTTTTGTGTGAACTTGCAAAAGAGATTAGTCTTTCAATGGTTGATTGAATGAACGCTGTTGAGCATCCAACATTACATATTTTGTGCTTAATCAGGACTGGAACATATTGGTGAAGAATTAAATTAACAAGTCCTGTTTTGTTCTGGACCAGCATCCTGATGCACTAAAGGCAAGCACGTGACTGCTTGACCACAAAGATGGTAGACAATCAAAGACAAGTTTACCATGGAGAATTTCCACCAATGATATGTGACAAAGTACCTCAATATTTTCAATGAAATCTAGATAGATAAAGTACCAACCGTTTAATGGCTGCCTTTAAATCTTCAATGTTTTCTCTGCATTTCTCCATCTCATCTTTGTATGGATTGTCATTTCCTGTTGTCTCTCTCTCGGAATCCTCATGGCTGTCAGAGTTGTCTCCTTTATCTGAATAGCGTTGATGATCCTGTCTTCCTTCAAAGTAACCCTCTACATCATCTCTGTGTGTCATCTTTTCGTCCTGATGTTGGTCAATTTTTCTTTGGTGATCTTGTTCATATTGTCTCGGTGAGTCTTGTTGACGGCTGTCACCAGAAAATTGTCGCTGTCGCAGATGTTGATCATGAATTTCAGGGTATGCTCTAGACAGTGACTTCTGCTTATCATATATATCAGAATATGATCTTGGTGAAGTCTGGTGTGAATCAGAAAGCTGTGGCAGTTTCTGTGGCCCATGAATGACAGGAAAAGTTCGTGGAGTTGTCTTTTCCTGATTGTGTATGTCTAGAAACTGGTGATGGCCAAACTGGTGTCCATCTTTGATAAATCCAACATTTTCATGCACTGTGAATGAACAATATAAAAATAATAAAAAGAAGAAAAGACTGAAAAATAATATTGTTGAAGACTTTAAGGTATTCTTTAGATGTTGTTGCATATTTACAAATTGTGTCTAATGTTTATGTAAAGTTTCATTGAAGTCTAACAGTTTAGGATGAGATGTGCTTACAAGGCATGTGGACAGACAGACAGACAGACAGGGTGATTAAAATATATCCCCAAACTTTGTTTGTCTGGGCATAATGATCCAAGTGCTAAATATGTCTTGTGAATCCATGTTTAACAAATTAAATGGGAGACAACTCTAGGTTTTTGTAATTAAATGACAACATATGGAGTATTGCTCAAGGTATAATCAAAAGCTTTCAAAAAAATATGTGAACATGAAATTTGATTAGTAAAATATATCCCTCAGGGAAAAATAGTGGCTCTAATAAAATTGTCTACATCTTTTTTAATGGCTATGATTATTATTAATTAATAAAGTTTTGTATGTGTAACAGACAAATATATGTCCACATAAACAAAGTCTGCTCACATTAATATCAGTTTACTGAGGTGCTTCGCAATCGCAGCATGATACGACCGCAGCACCTTGAAATGTGAAAGGTGAACAAAAGACCCTGTGGGTACGTGTGGACACAGTATTTTGT
>JAULBM010000009.1:641899-653172 GCA_032357055.1 Geukensia granosissima
TAAAAAGTTCTCATCTCCTGCAAAATCACATTTTTTTTAACCCTGTGACCCCTTTTATACAAAAATCAGAAAAAGCTACAAAAAATGCTTGGTGTAACTTTTGTTGCATTTTTCATGAGGAATCATTTGGAAAAAAACCCATCAAAATAGGATTAAAAATAAAATTTGTTCCATAATAAAAGAAATTGACTTCCCCTTTTCCCCCCCACTACTTTGACCCTTTTTAGCTCAAAAACAGTAAAAGTAGTGAAAATCTGTGGACATACTACCAAAAGCTCTCATTGAGAGGAATAAAATGAAAAAAAACCCATCAAAATGGGATGAAAAATAAAAAATTTTTGTCTCCTGCAAAATCACATTTTTAAAACCCCTTGACCCTTTTTTAAAAAAAAAAAACGGAAATTTTGCAAAAAAAAAAATCCTTTTCTATGGCTTGACAAAGAGAAAAAAAAAAGGAGATGTGGGATGATTACCCATGAGATAGCCATCCACCAAATAACAGTCAAAACTTCTACAGGTTCCATTTCAGCCCTCTATAATGAACCCGAGTCCAAACCATAATGGAAGCTGTTAAAACCCCAGAATGGCCTTTCAGACAGCAGGAACTTCTTACCTCTACTGTCCACTAAATTTTTAGCTATATCATTTTTGGCATCAGCAGGAATGTCTTACCCTTCCAGAGTAATAGAGTTTAATGGGTCTGCAGGAACTCCTTACCCTTCCAGAGCACTGGAGTTTGATGGGTCTGCGGGAACTCCTTACCCTTCCAAAGCACTGGAGTTTGATGGGTCCACATGAATTTGTTTCAATGGAATTTCTTTCCCGTCCGGAGCACCAGAGTTTAATGGGTTGGCAGGAGTTTTTTACTCTTTCATTATAAAGGATTTCAATTGGTTGGCAGGACCTCAATACCCTTTCAGAGTACGAGAGTAAAATAGATCAGTAAGAATTTCTTTCCATTAAGGAGAATTTTGAAACAGAGGCGAAACGTGTCCTGGGGACACAGATGCCCCCGCTCGGCAAACAGGAAGTAGATAGACGACAGATCTGAAAAGGGAAGACACGGTACAACTCACCATTATAATGCTTCAGACCAAATATCAAATCAATCCAACATACACAAGCGGAGAAATCTTTGACGAAAATTGACGGACGTACGTACGTACGCACAGGGGTAAAACTTAATGCCCCCGACGCCTAAAGGCGGGGGCATAAAAAGTTCTTATGATTTTTTCAAGTTGTTAATTTCTGTTTTTCCTAGAAATTCGCACTCTGTAACATTTTATATATTAACCCACTGTTAGTTAATTACTTCTGTACTTTAAGTAGAACAGTTAATTATGTTTTCCATGCCAGCATGTGTAAGATGGAAAAACAATAATGATTACTGAAGAAAAAGAATATTTGTACAGGTCATGCTGACCATCAAACCCTGATAACAAATATTGATTTTTGTAACACTCATTTTCATTATCCAAGCAAAGATTACATGCATAGAGGTATCACATGGGAATAAAAATTTAAATCAAGCAGAACTAGAAGTCAGAAAACAATAATTTTGTTGGAAAAATATTTTAAAACCACAACTTAATTTTGATAGAAATATTCAAAACTTTCTCATTCAATTTTTACTTTTTAAAACAAATTGTGTTTAAAACCCCCAAAAGAGCCTTGAGCTGGCAGCTGGCCTTCACAAAAAATGATGAGCACCAGTGGTCAAGCTGACCATTAGTAATAAATGAAGAATCTTCTTTAAGTAATTTTTATGAGATGTTTATCTGTTCCTGGTGTTTTCCATCAAACAAACTGTATAATATCTGATAATTTCTGACTTTCTCAAGGTGGAATGACCACTGGTCAGTTAAATACTCAATCTGGTTAATGGAAAATCATGATGTGTGTGAAAGAAATAAAATAATAATTTGTAACTTAAATGAATGGCAAGCCAAACTTTCCAATTTTGGTTTCCATTTCGTCTGAACACCGCCTATTCATAATATGAATAATTAAGTTCCTTTAACAAACTCTGCTTTTAACTTTTATGTAATTTTCATAATTTTTTGCCAGGTCAACATATATATAATGATCTATAAATTCTTACTCCTATTGATACAAATATGTCATTTTTTGTATCATTTAACTTTAACAAAAACCACAATTTGAAGTCTCCTAAAACAGACATGAGACTACTCTCAAAGTGACTAAGTTTATAATAAAACATATTACAGAACAGCTTTATTACCTAATTACAAAATTGATCTGTTAATAATTACAAGTCAAATTTGACAAAGCTGTAATTGACAACACATCCAAAACATAAAAGATCTAATAATCCTTTTTTCTCACTTTTTTTATGGGACTAATTTGTAGTCATAAACATTTAATTTACCACTTTTTATGCTTGAGTTCACACACAAAATAACCAATGGGTGATAGAGTTATGTAATTGTAGACCCATTAGCCAGGTGATACAGGACCAGAAATGGCCTGTGGGTTACAAAAAGTCCAAATAAAATACAAGGACTGGTCATTTTTTCTAAAGTGGACACTTGTGACAAGGACATTCATTTTCACAAGTAGACGTGTGTAAGAAAACATAAATTTATCAATAAAGTTGTCGGAGTAAGAGGTTACTTGTGTGGTTTTTATCTATTAGCTGTTTTGAATTATGGGCCTTGATGATAGTGGGCCTTTTATAGATTTTTCATTTATGGTCATTAATTATTTCACATGACAAGGAATGTAATTCACTATCAAGAAAAACATTTGTATTTATTGTGAACCCAAAAACCTCCACAGTATAGAAAAGAAAATCTTCACTTTATTTATCTTTTAAAAAGAAAGAGGTCAAAAGAATTAAGGCAAAGTTATAGTTGTAAATAATTTTCTTTCTCAAATGATCTTTTATAATTTCTTTTTTTATCTAACATTTGTTTAAATTTGTTAACAAATTATTTTTTTAAAAACCTTTTGAAATAAAAGATGCAATATTTCAATATTAATTTTGGAATCTAATTCTTATTTTTGATATCAATCAAATTTTGCAAATGGATATCCACAGAATTATATAATAAAAATTTCAATTATTGGCACATGACATGCAGCTTAATTCTAATTGGCAGGTTGAAAATCAATGAATATTTCCATAAAAAGAAAATGTAAAATATGGCACTTCTAGCTTTTGTGAAAATTTTTAATTAAATTTTCAACAGACAATATTGCATCACAAATGACCTCTCAACACCAGTGGTCAGGGAAAATGACATCCTTTGTTCATTTTCGCAGGACATCAATGTTTTATTATAACTCATTAAAATAGCCCTTCAATTTCAGTATCTTTTGACAATAAAAATGGTCAGTATTGATTAAATTAACATTAATGCCATCAGGAAAATGGACAATGATGGTGTCCACTCACATGCAAAAAGAATGGTCATTTATAATTAATATTTTATGTTTTAATGGACCATTACATCATCATTATCTGTCAATTGCTGTCACCAAATTGATTTGCCACCTGTATTCAATTAAGAGTAAAAATAGTTATATAGAAATTATTTAAATAATCTTATTTTTAGGCAACTTTTATTTAAATTACAAAATTTTCTTCTTACACATCAGAAAGGTAATTTTATATAATACTTATTTAATTTCACTTTTTGACAAAGAGAGAAGCAGGAAAATTACACTAGAATTACTTAATTAAGAATCCAATTAAATACATGCACTATCAATGAAAAAATACATCATTCAGAGCTAAAATAGTTATTTTCAAATTTGGATTTCATTCAAAAGATGGTAGCAGAAAATGACATATTTAATAATTTATCTATCAGAGCCTATAAATAAATGACCAGGGTTGGACATTAGACTTAATTGTTATTTCAGCAGAAAGATATGATATGTAAATTGCCTATGGTAAAAATGTCAGCCAAATTGGTGTGACATCTCGCGATTATCTTTTTGAATTTGACACACCATAAAATACATCCCGGTTGTCAGATTTCAAGATAAGATTTCTGTAATTTGTGTATAGGTTTGGGACAATACACATGTTAAGTGACAGACCATATTAAATACGCACTCAAATGAACATTTTTGCCCCCCCCCCAAAAAAAAACAAAACAACATTGTCTTTATTTATTGCCATTGAAATAATAAAATTTGAGCAAATTAATTAAGCTATGGAGGTTCAAAGCTAAAGTCAATAGTATTTCAATCCAATTAACTTTACTGAAAAAAAATCCAATTTCTAAAAGGTTTAGAAAAATCTTAGGATACTAAATAAATCTTTGATCATGACCAAAAAGGAAGGAAAACACATCTTAAAATTCTATCTGCATCTCCTATCTAACTTGTAATTAGTACAAAGGAAGTTTTCAGTGTAAATACCCCATCCCTTTTAACAAATGTCCATCACATAAACATTTAATCACTGTAATGGGATTATAGATAAGTACTTCCATAATTATAAAATCACTTTATTATAATATAGCTTTTAAAATTTGAATGCTATTTTTAACAAGATGGATCTTCCAAGAAACGAGAAATTAGATTATTTTCTTTATCTTGGTTTATCTTTCACCCAGAATACATTTCCTTCCTAAAACATTTCATATATAGTAGTTTTACAAATAAAATTCCTTTCGTGACTGGGACCTGGCCATAAAACATAATCCTTGTCAAAATGAGTTTGGTCCAAAAATTCCAAAATGACTACATGTAGTTGAGAAAAATGAAGATGTTATGTAAGATTTTAAGCCAGTGGTCATCCATTATCTGAACTTCAAATGTTTGAAGTATTTACAAAATTGAAATTTCTTATCAAAAAATTCTTTTAACAAAAGCTGACACAAGCACAACAAATCTGTCAAAAGACCAGTTTTTTTTCAACATTACAGTATTAACAAAATTGACATTTGAGATTGGCTTGTGATTAAACTACTTTTTAACCTTTTTCTGCAAAAGGTGCATTACAACCAATCTGCAAATATGTGCAAATATGCAGAGCCTTTTATTCAACAGCAAATATATTTTAGTATCACCTTTGTTATTTGTGCTAAAGATGTCTTTAAAAATACATATAAGATAATTATGCCTTCATAAAATTGAACAAATTACTTGCTTTGTCAAAAAGATGTATTTTATTTACTCTCTATCACCATATTATGTGAAAACTTCAGTAAAAAAAAAAATGATTTGAAATATTGATGCGATGAAGTTCAGAATCTATGCTTTCTATGCCTGGTTATCACATGGCCAATCCTCTGAGATCAGATTTTTTGCAACAACATGCCACTATGTCTAGCTGTGGAGCTGAACTAAGAGACGATTAGAGCATCTGGTCTTACTTCTGTTTCAGAAATGAGTGTGTGGAGTCCAAACTTCTAGTCTTATTTTTTGTGTATGTGGAATATGCATCACAGGTTATTTAGTAGGTAATTTGCTGTGGAAATGTGAATCAATGGTCTACCTCTTATAAGCCACCACTTAATACACAGGACTGGTGAATCAAGGATCTAACCTCCTATAAACAACAACCTAATACCTGGGACTAGTGAATCAAGAGTCTTACCTCCCATAAATGACAACCCTATCTCTTGGACCTGTGAAATAATGGTCTTGCCTTGAATTAACTTCCACCTAATAACCTGGTCTTGTGAAAGAAGGATCTTGCCACATATAAACAAGAGCACAATACCCTGGACTTGTGAAACAAGGGTCTTACCACATATTAATGACAAACCAAAGAAAACCTGGCCTTGTGAAACAAAGGTCTCATCATATATAAACAAGAACACAATACCATGGACTTGTAAACAAGGGTCTTACCACATATAAATGACAACCCAAAAAAACCTGGAATTGTGAAACAAGGGTATTGCCACATAAACAAGATTACAATAACTTGGACTTGTAAATCAAGGGTCATACCTGATATAAACAACAACCCAATACCCTGGATTTGTAAAACTAGAGTTTTGCCACATATAAACAAGAACACAATAACCTGGACTTGTGAATCAAGAGTCTTACCTTTTATAAATGACAACCCAATAAGCATCCTTCAGATTCCTATTTTTTTTTTCCAAAATTTCCCACAAATTAACCATCACCTGAGTACCTTGAAAAGCACAATACCACTACATGTCTGATTTTGGTGTAATATACTTGTATTTTTTACACCAATACATCAAAAAGTTGGAGATGTCCATATTTTTTGCCTTTAGCCTTGGTCAGCACTTCCTAACGTTTTTATACCTTTAAAAATGATGATTTTCATGTAAGTAATAAGATGATCGATGGTCACTGCTACCTGGATTTGTAAGACCCATTTCTCAAAGAACATGTACAAAGTCTAAAAACAAAGATTTGTAGATTTGATTTTAAGAACCACTGCATTTTAAAATTCTCATCAACAAAGGGACGGATTCTCAACTTAATGTTTGGGTTTGACAGCCAAGTGGTTTCCAAATCTATTAACCATAACACTGCAATACCTTTGTACCAAGGTTAAGACACATTTATAAAACACTAATATATGTTTTATCATCAGGCAAATCAAGCAAGGGACTGAAGGGGCCAGGTGAACATATCTGTGGAATAACTATTTAATACAAAGAATATGGAATATATGCATGAAAGTCACAATCCACATCTTTTCTTACTTCAAGTAAAACTTGTGTTGGAAATTTATTTTTTTTCTAAATAAATTTTCAGTTATAAATTAAACTATGGAAGATACCATCTCCCACACCCCTTCCCATCAGCTATTCTCCTAATAACCCCTTTCTTAAAAACCTCTGCCATTTTTCATATCTCTTGTTCCATCCCTATTCCTTTACCCCCCTTTCTGATTTTACTCATATTTAAGACTTCAACAACTAGATAAACCCAAATCTTTAGACAAGAATACAAGTACCAGATTGCTACCCTTTTTGTGACTTTTAATGAAATCATATATTCACACGTAAAAACAACCTAAAGTAGATTTATACCTAATACTGTTATAAATGGATTTATATGTATTACTTATATAAAGGTGTTAACATTATCAGAAAATCTTTTAAGGAGATAGGATCTAATGACATAATAACATTATGAGTTTCACAAAATTGTAGAAAAAAAGCTAAAATACATGATCTTCTTATGTAATATTTACATGATGAAAACTAGTTTAGATTTAATCAGAGAATTCTGTGAACAACATACAAGTAATTTACAACTGGTGATGAATATCATTATTAACTTGTATGCATATTCACTGAACTAAATTTACTTGTTTTTTACAGTTATACTACATGTATTACTATTTTTATGATTTAAAACCCAATTATAACTTGTGATTCTTATGTGTGATTATGGTGTCTGTCTCTATAAAAACAGTGCTTGAACTATTTCATTTGTTTAACATGATGAAAAATATTGTTTGTTTTAAATTTTTATAAAAGCTATGGTCAAAAATTTTTTTGCACATTTTTGTCTAAAAAATCCTGAAAAAACCTAAAGACTTTCTTTAAAAGAATATTTTAATCAGCAATTAAATATTTGAAAACTTTACTTTTTACACAAAACATACAATTTTTTTTACCAAAACATACAATTTTAACAGTGATTTCACTGTGTAGTTGAAGTGTGAAATTATTCAAATCTAATCAAAACACACCATTTGATCTTGTTAACCCTAACAAAAGAATCCATTGATGGGCTTAACAGAAAATTTGTATAGAGGTGGTTATCTTGGGGTGTAACATAAAGATTGGACAATGAATGGACAATGGTCACTGTTATAGATCTTGCTGGCCAGATAACTGTTTATAAATGCTCTTTTTTTTTCTTGTTGACATTTTCTGATTTGCAGTTTTTAAGGTGTTAAAAGTACCTAAGTGGCATTTTGCAAGTTTTTTATAATTATTTTTTAAATACATATTGACCATTTTGACATGTTTCGATGATCTGGTCAAGTGTAAGGTTTTTTTATTGCTTAAAATATCTTTTTTTCCCAAGTAACCATGATTTAAGTTTTTTTTATAATAAAAAAAATCAGATAATTTTAAGTGTAAATCATAATACAATAATTTCAATAAAAAAAGAAGAATATTGTGTCTTCAAAGTAATTTACCAAATAAAAGAAGTCCCCGGGTGATTCAAGTAATTTTAAATTTTTTACATAAGTTTTTTAAATAAAACAATCTTGCACAAATTTAACATGAAGCATTGGTATCAAATCCTGTCCATTTTAACATGCTTCAAATTTTTTACAACTAGGTCAATTTTAAAATCCTTTCAAAAGTTGAGTCATCTGTTTTTGACTTATTGAATTATTGGCTCACTGAAGTCACTAAGTGCACAAAATCCTCCCAAACAAATCTACATTAGAGTGATTTTGGAATGCATACAAAAATGAATACAGGTTTCAAATCGATCCTATATACATGTATTATGGGAACAAAACACATTTACTATATATTACAACTTCAAACTGGGAGAGTCACATCAATTTATAATTAAAAACAATTATCAATTGAAAACATCCCCAAAATAAAAAATCCTTTAAAAAAATGCACTAAAAAATAAAATAATGAATAAAAAAACATAGAAAATAAAATAAAATTTAGAAAAAAATAATAGCTAACTTGAATTCCTTCAGAAAGAAAAACATAGAGTAATGAATTTAACAAATAAAATACATGTGCAATTAAACAATAACACATGCAATAACTAAGCACATAGACTGCTGCAAATATAAGTATACTACTTATTAGGCATGCATCATGTTAAGTTTGTTGAATATTTAAATAAATCTTTTTAATAAACAATATAATAAGTAAAACTTTTAGGAACTTAGTTATAAGTTAAAATATAAACCATACCTTTTGTTTGGAGATTGTAAGCTTGGCTGCTTGTTTCAACTTCCATCTTTCAAATTTTTCATCCACACAAATTTTTCACAAATTAAATAAAATCTTCAATTGTCTTTTTCCTGTGATCAGTTGTTCATTACACACAAAGAATATTACAAATTGTTAACTAAACTGGACACTGGTCAGATGACAATGTCAATTTAACCCCTAGTGGTCATCACCACTATTTTTTACAAGATCTAATAAAACTTTAAAGTGAAATAAAACCTCAATGTTTGTTCTTCTTCTACTAAACAGACATAAGTAAATATTATGAAGGGACAAAAGCTTTCTACCCTGGAATGAAAAATTAACTGACCATACACATGTTACATAATACTATGGACAGGTCCATTTAACCAATGGCCAAAGGGGGTGGAGGCAGGAACAGTTTTCTAATTAATGAGCTGGCTACAAATCAATAAAGAGTGAAATTAACATCAGAAAACAAGTGTCAAATGGAACTGCAGAACATCAATGATTGACAGGCATACATTTCCTTGTTTTATCAATCATCTTATTTTATGCAGTTTTATATGAGTTTCCAATATTCTCAATAATTTTCCATATTTTATCCAAAATCTGTTTTGGTCAAATTTGACTTAAAATTTCCAATATCTGTCTTTATAAATGAAACTTTTGTAGATAAAAAACTTTTTTATTTTTTTTTTTGAATTTTGTGTCAAAAATAATTGAATCTACCACAATAAGCAAAAAGGAAAAGAGAAATTTTATATAAAACAAACTTGTCTTAAACCTATTAGCATTTTTAAATCAGATAATTTGATAAAAACTTATTTGTTATTTATAATTAATGATTTTAATTTACACAGAATGTTAAAAAAACTCCATCTATTTTTTATTTAGAGTAAACACTTATAGAATAGCAGATTGTTTTTTACAGGACTAAAACAACCATTAAACATCACTGAAACTTGTAAATTATATTAACAACCTTTTTTTCATTTTTTAGCACTTAGCATTGTTTTGCAAAGGTTGTCTTTATTAACAAATTGAATTTGCAGCTCTATATTTTTTGCCTCATCTACAATATTTTAAAACTTCCAAAGTGATGTTTTAACCTCCAATTCTTATGCAGATACATTATTTCTTTGTTGCAAAATCTTCAGTTTAAGTATAAATTAATCATTGTGGTTTTTTTTTGTGTCCAAAGAAAGTTTCTAATGCCTAAAGGTATATTTGGTGTTAAGTTTTTTATCATTAGATCCATGACTGTAACCAGAAATTCATCAAGTTTGACCGAGCTTCCCTTTTTGGTCCTTAGCATGTCTGTTGAAATTAAGTCCAGAAAAGCGCTTTGCATGCATTTAAATTAGGCTTTTAGATATTTACTATAAATGTACGCAAGATGTAGATCATGTCTTTCTAGCATATACCCAGTATTCATTGAAATTTTGAAGTTAAATATTTGAAAATGCTCATCCAAAACAAATTCAACACATTTTGTAATTATTAAAAAAAAGATGGGGGACACAATCCACATCAAACTGTCAAACACTTTTCTAGATTGACCTTCTTCATAAGCCACGTTAGGTGTCAAAAAAAGGAACACCAGTCATAAACAGTTATGGCAGGATGACTTCAAAACTCAGCATCAGAGTGGAAAAATTGTCAATCTGATACATTTATAAGGACAATGTTTTATAATATTGGCTTCAAAAAGACTTGAGCAACACGCATCAACTACTAGATTTCTTGCTGAGATATTAAACTGTTATGACTGAGAGTTGAGCCAATGTTTTCTAAAACACGTACAAGTTCTATTCAGGAAATGATTGAATTCAGCCATTTACATGAAAATCCTGATTTTTTTGTTAAGTTCAAAAGGTAATGAAATAAAATATGTTTTAAAATTATTCAAGACACCTGATTTTAGGGCCAAAATAAAGCCATATTTGTCTCACTCTTTGCACAAAAATGGTGGTAAGATTATATTTCTAACATAATAACTTTATAAATGGGAATAGTTTTAATTTGTTAAATAAAAACCAGCAAAAACATACTAAAAAGTTGTGGCGGTAATGCAAACAAAAGTTTAAAAGTCGCTCCAAAACTCCTGGCTTAGTCAGGATTTTTATAAATGGACCATTTCAAAAATGTAACTGAATTCTGGGAATGTCATTGTTCTGGTTGATTCTCATTGGTCAAGAGATCATTTACGAGGACACTGAAATTGCACACTGCATTTTACGAGGACAGAAGTTGAATTTCTTAATCGGACTTTTGTGAAAATACTTTTCTGACAATCAACATAGCAGCAAACAAAGGTTCTAAAACAAGAGATATGTGGAAACCGCATTAAAGCCGGATTTTTCAATGTTATAATACAAGACATAGCTGTACATGGGA
>JAULBM010000009.1:694300-717633 GCA_032357055.1 Geukensia granosissima
TCGGAAGACAGACAAGACCATGGCCAACAAAATGAAACGAAAGACAAACATAGAACACACAACACTACACTGAAAATCAGCGTAAGAAAGAGCAACGATAAACAACAACCTTTGATATTCCTATTGTTTCGTTAAAAGGCATCAAGGAATCCTACTGGTTAATTGATTGCATATAAATACTCAAACATGGTGCTTTAGAGCTCTTTTATCCTTCCTTTTCAATTTTCCATAGAATGGACAGCGATACGTTCCACGAATTCATATATGTAGATGTTTAGTAAATTAACACACTACACTTTGGGACTTCTCAGTTACTTGAATAAACTCACACATACAGGATATCGTCCTAACATTATTTAAAGATATTTGAATAATGTCTTCTTTATTATCCGCATTTGAGTCTTTGCTCAATAATTAACCTAAAATTAATTTAAGTCAGTATTTTGTTATATTTCTGTTCTTTATGCTGTCGATGATTTTATTTTATTATTTTTTTTATTTTTGAGGCACTTGCACAATACCCTGGATTGATTGGCTATTAATATACCTTTATACCAAATCCAGTTTGACGTTTCATTATGATAACGTAGCTTAAGAGACAGTGTTTGTAAAACGGAAAGGCCTCGAAGAGTAAAGCACTTAGTAGAAGTCCCTGCCGTCGGATTTGGCTTTTCGATTTGTTTGGATTTGAGTGCTTCTTTTGCTATATTTGTATATTTGAATCTTTGACTTCCTATGTTTTGGTTCTAATGATACTGATGAGAGGTTAATCCTTGAAATGTACATATAGCATACCTAAATTTTCCATATTTATTTAACATTGGTGATTTTGTATTTTGTATGAAGAAGAAGCTGACACAAACAGCGATTACCTTTCTAAGGATATAAAATCTTGTTGTCTTTTGTTTTCCTTGTAATTGTTGTACATCTTTCATCTTCAAAAGTCTACTAATCTTATACCTTTCCGAGCACCTGATCCCACTTCTGTTTTGTCAAGGTGTTCCTGACTTCCGAGCATTTGTTCTTTTTTCGTTTAATCTTTTAGTTTGTTTCTAATTTGACTTGCTTCTTTGAACTATGTAATTTTGAACTCTCACATACCTACTACAATGGATTGAACATAGTAAAGGTATTTGCAAAATGCATATTCTTTTTAGAAAGTTTAAATTTATGTGTAGAAAAGACATCAACTTACGTTATGCCGTTGATTTCTATGTTTACATGTAATTCTATGTATTAAACCGAAGGCTTCTGCTTGAAAAATATCAACTAGTCAACTATTGGGAAAAGTCCAATTGTAATCATGACTCGTTTGTCATAAACAAAATATTCATTTCACAAATGACAAGGAGTATCTACCAACTGACGTTATTTTTACAACTGCAATTTGCGGCTATCATCAATTATATCTCATTAATTTGTTTATCCCGCACATTGCATGCATCTGTTTTTTAATAAAGAATGATGGCTAATGATCTATTTGATATTTGTGACTAGAATCGTTTATTCCTTACAATGTGTTTTCGTTTCCTTGTATCAAGGATATTTTGGGCAGCTTACAAATAATGTAAGTAAGAAGACAAATTCAAATTGACTAAAGAAGTCGTACCACATAATATAGCCTTTATCTCCCTAAATCGTCCATAACCCCGAGGATGAATGTTAAGGGACATAAGTGAGAATATATGCATTATATGAAATATTTTATTTCGAGCCACATTTATCCCACTCGTGGTTGCTTCGGTAGTGATAATCGTAGTCTCAAAATAAATTCAATGATAACAAACGGATAGAAAGGAGTCATAAAATAAATAAACAGACACCTGATGGAAACAAAAACGAAACGACAGATAAACACAGTAAACACAATTCTTCACTTAAAAATTACACTGAAGCAACACGAACCCATCAGAAACAAGTACTACTTCAGGTACTCTGGAAGGGAAAATAGCTAGTGTCACTTGCAGTAATACAACCAAAAAATTAAAAAAACCAAAAACGCATTACATTTCAAAACGGGTGTCTGAAATAATTAACATTCTAAACAAATACAAGAAAATGCATAAATTCCCACCGAATACCTAGGATGGTTTTTTTTTACCAAAAACTACATAATATTAACAGAAATATGGCTGAAAAAATTGACTCACTTGGTTAACGCTGTTTGACAACCATCTGAAGATCTTCCAAACAAAATTTTAAATTGATATGAATAATATTTAACAGATAAAACCTAAAAATAAGATACAAATATATATTAAACACATTTGACGTCATAGTTTTGCATAGACAATTTATTTAACAAAAATACTAAACAAGGTATAAAGCAAAATGAATAATTTTTATACAAAAACTAGGCATACGCATGGAAGGATCTATAACTGCTCAATTCTAAATGTACATAATTGAAAAGAAAATTCTTGAATTTGAATACAATGTTCAAACTTTCAACATGACATGCAGAATATACTAAAATACCAAGAGAGAAATAACTTTTTTCGACATGCAGAAATAAGAAGACTCAACCTTTACTAATGAAGGCATTTTTTATATAAAAACGAATATAAAAAATTTAAACTTTTAAATATTTCAAAAGAACTGGCGCACATCTTACAAACGCATTCAAATCATCAATTAAAGGAGTTATAAAAGGTATGTAAGACCACATGAAGAAATACTAGCGACACAAACGAATTGAGAAAATTAACTAAATCGTTCCAAAACCGATTGAAAAACAACAACAGTTAACATGAAATTGATGAATTTATTGACAACATAATAAATACCAAATATTAAAAGAATCAAAAGAAAATAAAACACGAGTCTTGATTGGAATCCATCAGCTAAAAAAACTCGAATGTTAACTACTGAAATACTAAAAATATATCCTAATGCACGATGCAATGATTTACTTATACGTATGAAATAAATATCCTTTTCTATCATCATGTAAATTTCATCTTAAATATTTAATTTTTGACTTCAGTAGATTATGAAGGTTGGTCATATGAAACACATATGGGCCCTTTTTACTTGTAACAGGGAAGAAACTCTAGTTCCACATGAACAATAGAGAGTAGCTCGGGTTGGACTCCTGTACAGGAACTATGCTGCCGCGACAGAATATTTGTTAATACAAAAACCTGATTGTTCGAATTTGTCACCTCCTCAATGGAGAATCATACTCTAAAAAGGCTAGCGTTAGTAAAGCTCTGATGGCGCGAATGATAATGCAATAACCAAAAAGGCTGCAAAATGGCTCGGTTTAGACTCGACCCTAGAGTTCTTACGTACTTTGGCGGAATTGGAGCGAACTCACTTTATATGTAATATTTAATGATGGTGATACAAAGGAACTAATAGCTTGAGCTGAAAATTTCAATTAAAAATGGGTTAAAGTATTCATATTTGATTCTCGTCATTCCTTTTATCACAATGTCTGAAGAATTCTACTAGTCCGCCTGCATTATGCTGGTCCTTCTTCACATGTAGAACAGTAGCAGTTGCTCACTTTGTCAGTACTGTTTCGTAAAACTTACAAACATTATATAATATAACAACAAAAAGAATTTACACCAAAACATAATTTTGTTAAAAACAGCCCAACATGGAAAAGTCGACAAAAGCCAGCACGCTATACTAACGTTAGATTAAACAAAATAAAACGGTATCAGCCTACCCGTAAACTTGTGATGCGGTACAGTATAAAAGCGTACAAAGTTTCATGAATTTTACTATTAAAACAAAATAAAATGTCAGCATTGTCTGGGCTCATATGACAGGACTTGACAATAATTTACCCTCATTGTGGACGTTATGAATTTCAATCCCATCATCATGTTGCATAACTAACTATAAGAAAACAATCAGTGAAATGAAAAATTCTGTTCTAGTAATGTACAGTTTTACCATATCTTCAGGTGTTAAAAATACACAATATAGTCCCATTCAGTACGCCGTATTTTCAAGAACAGTAAACAAATTTTAATTAGTGCAATTTTATTTGAAAGGTATATGCTTTGGAAGGAATTTTAGCCCAGGTTCGATTAGAAGTAGGAGCGATTTGATATATTGCGGCATGTTTCAACAACGCGTCTCTCACGAATTGTTCCAGGAACTAAAAATGGGGGTTCGCCATGGGAGTCAGCGTCTAAAAAAAAAGACTTTGAAACTATTATAATATTTTGTGTGATTATAGCCATGTACGAATCATTGTATATATGGCCTTTGCCTAGTTGAAGTTGAAGTTAAGTGCTAGACGAATTTCAGCATTCTCGAATTTATCTTAAAATCTTAAAGAAATGAATTTATTTAGTATTTTTCTCCTTAAGTTTTTGCCATTATAACGATACGGCATACGAAAACTTATAATGTGTATAGTAGCAATCGATCATTTAAACTGAAGGTTAAGTTGCTAAATTTCATGGACAGGTTTTGAAATCACCAAGCAAACACTTCTACTTCAAGTAAGTTAAGCAAACTTTGAGTGTCATTATTTGTTCCAACAACGCGTCGCTCAAGAAGGTTCCAGGAACTAAAAATGGGGGTTCGTCATGGGAGTCAGCGTTTTACTAGAAGACTAAAACTATTATAATATTTTTTTATTATAGCCATGAACGAATTTTTGTATATATGATCTTTGTCTAGTTAAAGTTAAGTGCTAGACGAATTTCAGCATTCTCGAATTTATCTTAAAATCTCAAAAAATGAATTTATTTAGTATTTTTTCTCCTTAATTTTTGCAATAATAATGTGACGGCATACGAAAACTTATTATGTGTATTGTAGCAAAAAGATCATTTTAATTGAAGGTTTATGTGCTTAATTTCATGGACAGGTTTTGAAATCACTAAGCAAACACTTCTACTTCAAGTAAGTTAAGCAAACTTTGAGTGTCATTATTTGTTATTTGTAACCAAACAAACTGTCCTTCTATTGTATTTGGACAGTCTATAAATAAAATGCTTCCAACAGTATCCGGTCCTACATAATGACCACACAGTACCATTTCCTCAACATCTAGACTGAGACCAATTTTCACGTCCAGATCTCTTAGTCGACTTTTATGTTCTACAATAAAAAAATGTAAAAACCATATAAAAATGATTTAGTTCTTTACATAAGGTAAACGTAAGCTCAGTAACGACACTATAGGTGTAGCTTACAAGAATTTTGATAAGGCATCCAGTGGCAGGAATACACATGTAGCTTTAATGTACATTATTTCTTTATCAACCAAATCATCTTTGGTTATTTGGAATACGAAACTTAAACTTGGATTAGTTATTGCATTCAAGATGTACACTTTGCCAAAGGTTTCGATACCACTTTAGTTTTACTGCTATAAACTATATAATATCTTAGCAGTTATCAAAGGTCTGGCTTAAAGGTCACACTCAGGGTTGGCACCACCCTCTCACTCATTTTGAAAATTACAATTTAGCACAAAACAGTACAGATTCCCATCCCTACACCATATTTATTCTGAGTGGGTATGAAAAGACAAGTTCTATAAGCATTCCCTTATTCCAGCCCTACCTCTTCATTTTAAAAATTACAAGTAAGAATACAGCACAGATAACAACCCTAAACTATTAATATTTTAAGCCGATATGACAAGGCAAGTTCCATGGGAATAAAGGGGGGTTAGCCACATCAAATTTTGGTGGAAATTTTACTTGAGAAATATACACATCCAAGTCCAGAAATGGGCATTTGATGCTATTGTTTTTGGCTTCATAAGGGTAATTCCTTTGGATAAATTTCGAAATTTATACGTGTAAATCTGAATTATTATCAAGGTTGCTGTAGGTATTGTTAAGTTTGTCCATCAAATCAGATGTAGAAGGATCTTTGTGAAGTTTGGTTGAGATTTATAAAAAACAAATCTGTTGTTAAAGGAGCAAAATTTGTATTATTTGACGACATGTCTTTAAATTGAATTGCCAAAATGGATACAAATGCAATCGAGAAGGAAACAAACAAAACCAACCCGCTCCTCACAGGTTCAGTAAGCATATATTTTATATTTGTCGGCATAAAAAGAAAACTTTTTTCTACTTATTGTAGTAATTATTCACATAATAATATCAAACAACGTAATAGCGCCAGAATATTAAACTTGACTGATTAGACGGGTTTCTATATGACAGAGTAGACACAGACATTAGGAAAATAAATGGCAAAACCCAAAAAATAATAACAGAAATATGACTTTTCGGGTCGTAATGTATTCGCCTTGACTTTTTGTTCAAAATATCAATGTTATTTCCCTGACACGAGATTGTAATACGTAATTTGTGTTGTCTTTAGCTGTTTCATCTCGATGCTACATTTTGAAGTTACGTTGACGACAGGTAACCAAACGAAATTTGTGCACACCAAATTTAAAAAAACACAGAATTATTCGCAAAGTTCAAAATGTAAGTAGAAATTAAGTATATTTCTGTGTTTTTGACTTAGAAATTTCGTCATGTATTGTTATTCAATAAGAATCTCTAGATCATAGTTAAGTCAAAGTGATAGTTAACAGTATGCAAATATCCATATGTTTATCAGTTATTCGGTCTTATTTATAAACGTCCTGTACCTGATAAACTTCTGAGCAGAACTATTTGGCTTGAATAAATCATTTCTTTCATAGCCAGTACCAAAGCAATTGTGCGTAGAACTTGATTTGCCCTATCTTATTTCTGATTTTTTTAATGCAAATACGGACTTGTTTATTATCGTACTGCTGCAAAAATGATCTTGTTTAGTCATACTTTATGCAATAAAATAAAAAGCGACACTTTGAATAAAACTATTTGTATGGTTCGAATATTTATCAAAGTCATTTTCAAAAATAAATACAGAATAACATCTTTTTCTAATAAGGATATCACAACGATTTGAACTTGAACGTCATCTCCTCTTAGAATGTTAATGAAGTCGTGCAATTTTTTTGTCCTTTATTTATTATTCTTCATGCTGTCCCTGTTTCGTACAGTGTTTGGGCTCGTTTCAAAAATAAAATACATATATGTCTCTACTTTCAAGAATATAAAAGTCGGCTGGATTGGTGGAGGAATCCGATCAACGTGGAGTGAACCGCCAAACTTAAACATGTAATATAACATAAGTACTCCTTTTGTATATTACAAGGCAATCCTAAATACGTCATAGTAGTGATTTGATAAGGTTATGTTTTCAGCAAATTCCGGTTAACCTCAGCTATTAATTTCAAATGACAAATAATTAAAATCATTTTGAGGAAATTGAATCTTACCATCCTTTCGATTGTAGAGCTTTACTGTAGTAATATTAAAAATCTGCCCTAAATCAACCCACCAGTATGGATTCAGTTGCCAATAAGTTGCAAAAATATAATCAATATTATCTGTGATACCATCAACCCCATGGCTCGAATATAGTCCTGGGTAAACGGTACTCATTCCTGTGTGTTTACCGTACGCAACATTTCGTAATTTGTCTGAAAATAATTCAGTAACAATAAATTTACATATTGCTGGTATTTGTTCCTCTTTTGCCGATTTCTAAAATATTTACTTATTTATGGTTCAATGCTGATGCTAATGTTGTGGTAGATAACCTTCCATAATTAGAAAGACGGTAAATTTTGTCTTTCCGGAATAGTAGTCCATTTAATTTATTTAAAGAAGCTGGAACCATTTCCAAATGACAAATTTTTTATCTTTTGTCTCATCTTTTTTCAATCTCATAATCTTTAGGTATTATCTGTTCCGCATTTCTTCGTTTTATCTTCGGGTCAGACATTCTATAGTTGACGTGATCCGTTATTCAGATATAAACGACCTATTTCTTGTGAATTGTGAAATAATGACTTTCTTTTATCTTCTCTGAAAATTTTATGTTTTTGGCGATATGTAATCACATTCCTCTTAGTTTAATTATATAGATATCGTATATTTTTTGATTGACATTAACATGTAGATCAGACTATGTATATTTTTAGCTCCCAATATTATCATAGGAATATGATTATGATTTTAACACAAGATTAAATATAGTTTCTATGATTCTCTGTTTGAAGTATTTACTTCGAACTTAAGATTTTTAAAAAATATTATCAACTTACATTTGTTTCTCTCATCTGTTCATTAAAAATTTAAATAAACGAGACTTTAAGTATATTTGGTGTAGATATCAATCCTACCGTATTTAACGCATACTGGGAACTTTTGTTTCGTAGCGATACATCTATGCTGGTTTTCACAAGGGTTTGGCGTGCACACACCGTCATTCTAAAAATTAATCGAACTCGATGAGAATGAAGTAGATAAAGAGGTAGAGTATTTTACGGCATACAGTAAACGAAAACTTAAAATTGATGCTTAATATCCCTTAATTCTTTCCAAACAAACGAAATTGTATAAGAAACATCACGAAAAATCTGTTTTAATTGCTGCAACAACTTCTTCAAAAGAATAAATTAAAGAGGTTTTGTCCGTCTTTTATAAATACAAGTGACTGGCTTTTTAAAGGGCCCTTAATATCGCCCAACCTATAAAATAAATCGAAATGAATGTCTTTTATTTGAAAATCTATACATAAATATTGTAAAAATTGATTAAACGGTAGATTTCGAATACAGAATTCCCAATGTTAAATAAATAAGAAAAAATTTGATATGCTGTATGTAAATTTCAAAGGTTGATCTCTCATCAGCAAAAGAACAAAAACAAAGGAAATCCAAGATCTAAACATAGCACACGAAGCACTCAAATCTATGCAAATCGAAATGGGGAGCCAAGTCCGACGGCATAAATAACTACTTAGTGCAACACGGTTCCGTACTTTCAGTGCTTTAAGATTTTAATATATGCAGCAAATTTCTGTAAAACAAAGTTTTATAAATATGATGTTAGACAATTCTGACAACTGGGCTGGTGAATACCCCCGGGACATGATCCACCAGCAGTACCCAGTATTAAAAATTCAAAATTAATAATTTTGAATAAATATGAAAAAAATTGTTATGCTGTATGTACATTTCACTGATTAACCTTTCAGCAGTAGCATTTGAACCAAACATAGGAAGTTTAAGATCTAAACATAGAAAAAGAAGCACCCATATTCATACTAATCGAAATGGGAAGCCGACAGGCAAATCATACATGTTTCTATGATTAAGCAAATATATCAGGATTTTCACTTTTCACAATACGCTTTGATTATTATGCCGCAGCCTGATACGAGTGTTGATATGGATTCGATAATTTAAACCAATATCGGCCCTCAAGCGCTATCGAAAAAAATTGTGACTTCAGGTTTATTGTAGTGGTCTGCTGAACTTATATGCTATTAATATGTTTCGTTTCTACTATTAAGATATATTTATTTCTTAAATGAATTTGAATTATTAAAACAAACACAATTGCTTGTCTACAGCTTCAGTACAATATCTTGTTATATTTAAAAAAAGATCCTTGATTATATTCAACAAAAAACCAAAAATCAAACGACTACGGTTATGTACATAACTGAAATCGGAACTCATCCATCTCTACTAATCTTAATAACCTGATAACCGAGTAGATTGTTACTTTTTGGCGTTTTCGAATTTATTTTTAAAATAAAAGAAACTAAAATTTTTGTTATCTTCCCAACGACACATTAATTCGTTGTGCCAGTGCTAATACAACAGTATTTATGACGTCACAATTGGTGATTTATACCACGAAAACCAAGACCTTGTTTACACTTGATCATTTGAACTATATCTAATAAATGTCGCTTTTCGTTCGCACGAGGCTCAGGATTAAGTGGATTATCTAAACTCAATAGAACAAAACCTGTGAAAAATCAAGAGAAATTATTTCATATGTTTATATCAAGCACATACATCCATAATATTGTCTGCATATCTTGATACAATAAAAAAGTATTAAAAATAGGGAGTACCCAACCTTCCCCAAAAAGTGGTTATGAATTGTCATTGTATTTTTAATCAGATTTCAAACATTTTGACTCTTGACGAGCTTCCAATAAATAATGGCCATATAGAGCATCAAATTGATATTAATACTTTGTAAATATATTTATTCATAGGTTGTAATACATGTATACGGATTATAGGGAGACAAATATGATGTAAAATCAAGATAAAGCAAATTCCCGCTAAATTTTCAAACAATTAAATTTAAATAACAAACACACTGATCCATGAATTTTACCCGCTTATTTTGTTTCAATATAATAGATCTTAAAATGTAACAAAACCATTTGAATACCTTGTTATTTTTATACAAATTATACGATTCAAAGTGTTAATTTATCTAGTTACCTATAATTTGGATTCATTTAATCGGGATTGTTTTAAAATGCCCAAAAATGTGTCCTTATAACTACTTTGAAATAAAAAATTGGAATTTACTTAACTTACCATTTTCCAATTCTTTACTTCCGAAAATAAATATTTTTCTTCAGTCGTTGAGTTTTCAGCTATGATTGAAAGTATCTGGCATGTGAATGTGGTCAGCAGATAATTTACGGCTACACATCCATTATAGTGCATACAGTGGCTGACACATGTTTTTGGACCAACATGATATAATTTTGGCAAAATCGAATTTCTATAAGAAATATTACTTTGTTGAAATATTCCTCCTTCCAGTGCACAATAGTACATCACAATACAATGCCAAAAAATTGCTGGAAATATCGCAGTTTTCATATTAGGATGTTCAGTTAAGATTTTGTCATACAAGAAAGTAAACCTTTGTAACCTAAAACACCTAAAAATTCTTAATAACAACTGATGTTGCATCTCAAATTCAGCTTGTTTTATTGCCACTTATTTTTTTCTCTTTACAATGCTTAACAGACCGAGAAATAAAGCATTGAAGTAAAATGATTAATTTTTAATTTTTGAATTATATGGCTAGAAATCCAAACGTCATTCTAGGATTTCATTGTTCAATATCCACAGACAAATAAACAAACAAACAATTGCAAATTCATATTAGATATTAATTATAATACATACCAATAACAAAGACAAACTGTTTGTATTGGCTTGTAACTATCATAGCTTTAATTGAAGTAAATGCAACAATAAACCAATGGATCACCCAACAGTATAAAGCGGCAACCATTTAATGGTCAATGGAACATTGAATTGTTATATCTTGAGAGTGAGATTGAATTGACATTGGTGTATTGTTGCATTTACTTCAACTAAAGCTATGACAATTACAAGCCAATAAAAATAGCTTGTTTTTATTATTTATATGCACAATAACTGATATATATTATGAATTTGAAAATTGTTGTTTGTTTACTTGTCTGTGGGTAATAAACATTGAAATCGGAGAATGGTGTTTGGTTTTCTGCCTAGAAATATAATTCAATTATTTAAAATTAATCATTTAAATTAGACACATTGTAAAGAAAAAATAAGTGATAATAAAACAAGCTGAATTTGAGCTGCAATATCAGTTGTTGTTAAGAATTGTTGGGTATTAAACGTGCTTCAAGTTATATATAGGTTTACTTTCTTGTATGAAAAAATCTTAAATAAACATCCTAACATGAAAACTGCGATTTTTTTCAGCGATTTTTTGGCATGTATTGTGAAGTACTGTTGTGCATTTGAAGGAGGAATATTTAAGATAAGAAATATTTCTTACAGGAATTCGATTTTACCAAAATTATATAATGTTGGTCCCAAAAACATGCGTCAGGCATTGTATACTATACAATGGATGTGTAGCAGTAAATATCTGCTAACCACATTCGATAAATTAACAATACAAACCATATATTTTATGGCTTAACTATGTCTAATCTTCGAAAAAGTACCAAGATGTTCAAATGGTTGTGTTACACTTTAAGATCTTCTATATTGAACAAAATAAGCGGGGAAAATGATGGACCAGTGTGTTAGTCATTGAAATATAAGAAAATTGGACGGGAAATTGGTTTCTCTAGATTTTCAATCAGATTTGTCTTCGCATGTACTGTATACATGTACTAAAACCTTTGAATAAATACCTATACCGGTTGTGTCAAACATTGATTGTGACTTTACACCGGCTTTGACTATGAGTAACACGACGGGTACCACTAGTGGAACAGGAGTTGCTTACATTCCGGAGCACTGAACTTACCCAGGTTTTTGTAGGTTCGTGTTACTCCAGCTTTAGTTTTCAGTGTAATATTGAGTGTTCCATGTTTATCTTTCGTTTCATTTTGTTGGCCAGGGTCTTGTCTGTCTTCCGACTTAACGATTTATGTCTGCCCCTTTGGTATCTTCGAATTCATTTTAAATGTATAATAGTATACCAACATCAATTTAATGCATTGTATCGCCATTTTCCATTGCCATCACTTCAGCAGTGGTAAAAGTCAAAATGTTGGAATTCAGTTAAAAATACAACGCCAATTCATGAGCACAGAAATAACTAAAAATAAATTTTTCAGCCTTTGTTTGTACTCTAGACCCCATATTTGTTTATTTTACTTTGATTTTTGTTGTTTAAGTTTACTTTGATTTTTTTCGTTAACGTTTACTTTGATTTTTCTTTTGACCACTTTTTGGGAAAGCTGGGTACTCACTGATCTAGTTCAACCCCACTACATGTCTCACGTGCCTGTTCCAAAAGGAATTTGTAGATACTAAAGTAGCAGACAGAAACAGTTAAGTCGGAAGACAGACAAGACCATGGCCAACAAAATGAAACGAAAGACAAACATAGAACACACAACACTACATTGGGGACTAAATCTGGAGTAACACAAACCCTACAAAAAACCAGGGTGAGTTCAGGTGCTACGGAAGGGTTAAAACTGCTCTACTAGTGGGATACGTCCTTAGTTCTCGCTTGTTCCTAAAAGTATAAGTATTGTCATTTAGAATATTGTAGTATTTCTTGGTATAACAAGTTCTTGTGTGTGAGTGTTCTAGTTCGTCTAAGTTTCTTATACTTTGCAAATACAAGTTAAGGTCCGGTAGGACTTTGTTGTAACAAGTTCTTGCTGTGACGGAGTTTCTTGTTCTTTGCAATATACAATTACGGCCCTCTGAAAAAAAAATAATATTCAAAATTTTCAACCCCATTAGTGTTACGTTCCGAGGGCTTAAGCCCGAGGGAAAGGAGCCTTTTGGGGTTGACAATTTTGGATCTTCTCTGATGCAGAGGGTCGCAACTGTTTTATTATACCGAACCAACATTTGACATCTATTGTTTTCAGTGGATGTCGTTATTTTCGAGTGTTATTCACCGGGTAAAAATAGTGTTGTGTCCGAGTTTCTTGTTCTTTGGGATACATAGTTCGTTGTATATCCTTGTGATCCAAGTTTTCGTTTCGACTTTCTTGATATATAATTATTATAATTTATTATTCCACTGTTTTAATATTGGAGATATAATGACGTTATATGATTGGTCGAGAGAGTATCACCTGAAATTGAACAAAACATTGTGTCTCCCTCTCAACATCGTGTCCATTTATCATATTCCCCTAGGTTATTATCAAACGTAGCGGAATTGGTTTATTGTATATCCTTGTGATAAAGTTCTCGTTCTGTCTAAGATTCTTGTTCCTTGCGATACAAGATATCTTCTTAGAGTTTGTTGTATATAACTTGTGATACAAGTTCTTGTTCTAAGTTTCTTGCACTTTGTGATGTAAGTAATTATTGTCCAGGAATTAGTTGTATATGCTTGTGATGCAAGTTCTTGTTATGTTGGTGTTTCTTGTTCTTTGCGATACAAGTTATTGTCCTCAAGGAGTTTTTGGTACAATCTTGTATTACAAGCTCTTGTCTTGCCTGATTTTCCTGTGCTGACTGAGTTTCTTTTCTTTTCCGGTACAATTTATTGTCATTTACGAGTTTATTATATATCCTTGTGACACAAGTTTTCGGTCTGTCTTGAGATTCTTGTTCCTTGTGTTACACGAAATCTTCTTTGAGTTTATTGTACAATGTATATGTCTTGTGATACAAGTTCTTGTTCTAAGTTTTTTGCGATAGAATTTATTGTCCTATAAGAGTGTATTTTACATTTCTTGTGATGCAAGATCTTAGTTTCTTGTTCTGCGTTTTTTGTACTTTTCAATAAAAGTTATTGTCTTCAAGGAGTTCGTTGTATATTCTTATGTAACAAGTTCTTGTTTCTTGTTCTTTGCGATAAAGGTTATTGTCAGTTAGTTTATTGCATATTGTTGTGATACAAGTTCTTGTTCTGTCGGAGTGTCTTGTTCTTTGCCATAAATGATAGTGTCCTCTGGGAGTTTGTTGTAAATTTCTTATAATACAAGTTCTTGTTCTGTCGGAGTTTCTTGTTCTTTGCCATTTATGATAGTGTCCTCTGGGAGTTTGTTGAATAAATCTTATAATACAAGTTCTAGTTCTGTCGGAGTGTCTTGTTCTATGCCATATATGTTAGTGTCCTCCAGGAGTTTGTTGTACATTTCTTATAATACAAGTTCTAGTTCTGTCGGAGTGTCTTGTTCTATGCCATATATGTTAGTGTCCTCTATAGAGTTTTTTAAATGCCTTGCATGAGTAACATGTACTTGTTATTTCCGAGTTTCTTGTTCTATACAACACAGGTAGTGTTCTTTAACAATTTGCTGTAAATAACTTTTAATATAAGTTCTTGTTTTTCTGAGTTTCTTGTTTTTGTGATACAAATTAGTGTCATGTCTAGGTTCCTTGCACATTACTTCTTGTTGTGTCTGAGTTTAACTCTTTACGATAAAAGTTAGTGTCCACCAGGAATTAATTAAACATTACTATTGATTCAAGTTTAAGGTCTTGTCCTGACGCTGTTTCTTGTACTTTTCGAAACTTGTTTTTATCCTCTAGGAGTTTTTTTGTATATCCTTGTGTGACAAGTTCTAGTGTCCGTGTTTCGGTTCCGTGCGATACAAGATAGTGTTCTTTAGAAGTTTGCTGTTACTCGAGAACACTTTTTTATGATACAAGATAGTGTTCAATGGGAGTTAATCTTACACATGTGTACTTGTGGTACAAGTCCTTGTTCTGTCTTGATATTTTTTTCTTTGTAATACATGTTCCTGTCCTGTATGGGTTTCTTGTTTATTGAAAAAAAAAACATTTTTTGTGTTAGAGGTTTTTCTTCTTTGCGACCAAGTGTCCACTATAATTTTTGTATATTACTTATATAACAAGTTCTTGTATCCTGTTCTGTTCTTTGCTATACAAAATTGTGTCCTGTAGGAGTTTATGTATATGACTTATGATACAAGATCTTGAGATTTTTTGTTCTTTGTAATACTTGTTAGTGTCCTGTCTGGGTTTCCGGTATATTACTTGAAAATCAGGTTCTTGTTCTGTCCGGGTTTTTTTTTCTTTTTAGCGATTCAAGATAGTGTCCACTAGTAAACTTATTGATTTATTGTTTGATAACACGTTCCCGTCCTTTATATGGCTAAAATATTGCCCGCTGGACGTTAAGCAGCAATCAGTCAGTCAGTCTTCTGTAAAAATTCATCTTTTATGTGTATGATAGAAGTAACTGTCTTGTCCTTGTTTAGTGTAATTATTTGTGATACAACATCTCAGCCGATCCAGGATTTTACGTCAGGGGGAGTTCAGGGCAGTGCCCTGGTAGGGGCCAGGGGGCAATTTTTTCGGGGGAGACGGGTGCGTCCCCTGAATCCGCCCCTGCGTCTTGTTTTGTACGAGTATACACAAAAAGCCTTTTATCTAACGTGTGATACCCAGTCTTATTTTTACTAAGCTTTCGATAATTTTGATTACGCAGTCGTAATGCGAAATATGGGAATTTATGGGTAGCTATCTATTATCTATAATTGATCCTACTGCTTGGTTACTTTAGAAGCAGTACGAAAATTACCAGGTCCGTTTCAAGGGTGACTTGATCATTGTCGGATTTGCCTTCCCGTTTCGATTTGTTTGGATTTGAATGCTTGTTTTGTTGGGTTTTGATCTTTTACTCTCTTTGTTTCAGTTCTAATACTACTAATGAGAGGTTACTGATTGAAATGTACATATAACATACCAACCATTTTCCTTATTTTGAAACACTGGTAATTTTTTTATTTTGAAACCACTTGGTCGATGCTCTGCTGGTGGATTTTGTCTCCGAGAGTATTAGTTGTCAGACTTGTCTGACATGAAATATATCAAACAATGTTTAACATAAATTGCTTGCATTTGCTAAACTTACTTAAGCTATAAAAATACGGAAAGGCCTTCGAAAAGTATATATTTCACCTGGTTGTCCCTGTCTTCGGATTTGGCTTCCTATTTCGAATTGTTTGGTTTTTAGTGCTTCTTTTGCTATGTTTGGATCTTTGACCGTTGACATCCTATGTTTCGTTGTAATGCTATTATTAAGAGGTTACTTACTTCATGAAATGTACATATAGCATACCCAAAATTTTTCATATTAATTCAACATGGGTAATTTTTGTATTTTAACGTGATGTTAACGATATGAATAAAACTGGACGACGTTCTGCAATATTACGTCACATGCAACCGCAATTTTCAAATAGATTAACTGATTTGAAATATTTACCCAATATCATTAATATTAAAGTTAAACTGGCCTTATACATTTCCCCGCTGAATATCATGCTCGCCCTTACGGGATCATCTGAATCTTGCCGTCACGGATAAAACTATTTTAATGCAAAATGTCCATAATTTCAGCAAAATTAGTATTGGTATACAAGGGTGTAATAGATGGGGAAACATTTTTAGAAAAGCTTAGTTTCATATTCTGTAGCAAACTGCGAGACAGCGGTGACACGTCATGGCTTTGGTACGACCTTTGACCGCTGTTGTGGTGTACATAATCTTTGCATAAAAATCTAGCTCTTGTATCATATGTGCTGTATACGTATATTAATTACAGTTTGGTAAAAAATCAATTTTGCAATATCTCTATGTATCATATATTTATTGATAGTCTATACAGCATGTCGTGTAAAAATAGATATATCATCTTCATGGGCAAACAATCAGTTTGCAATATAACTGCACACGTGCTCCGGCTAGTACATTTTTATTGGAATTGACAACTTTTTCGTCATTATATTACGCAATCTGTTACACATAGATTATTCATACATACTGTTGGGAACCTCTACGTGTGATCGTTGATGATCATGTAATGAGAAAGAAGATAGTTGGCAAGCAACGTCACCTGCGGGCCGTATTTGGATAATCCAGTACGCAAAAAGTGATGACGTGTAAAGCAAATTTCTGACTATTGCAAAGAAATATCTAGATACTAAAAAGATACTATTTATATGATTTCTCGTGAAAATTTGTGTTAATTAGGCGCCATATTGAAACAGGAAATTAAGGGTAATACCGGGGATATAAGTTTTGGAACAATTAATTAATTTCATCTACAGCGAGGTGAGTGATAGTTACTTCTTATCATCTGACCACATCATGAGCACTGAAGATTTGAGTAAAGAATCAAAAGAGCCAGAAATTATATGTGCTGTATGCTCTCGATTTGAACCACAGGCATGGAGAAAGAAATTCTGTAAAAATTGTTTTCATTCTTTAGACGAACACACTGGCGAGGGTGAAAAGGAGTCCGGTCACGAAATTGTCGAAAATGAGAAAAATTTAACAAAAGCAGATCCTATTAAACACAATGAAGAAATTTCAAAAGACAAATTAAGTAAAGACGATAAAAATAAGTCTAATAAGCCCTCAACCGATAAACCACTCCCTGAAAAAGATATTAAAACACCGAAAAACGATGACAAAACATCCGCAATTGTGGACAAATTCAATAAAAAAGGAACCGGAAGTGGTACATCCGGAAAATTTGAAGCAAGTAAGCCCACAAGTGTAAAACCAGAGGAACAGGGTTCAGTAACTGACAAGTTAAAAGGTAAATTTGACAAGAAAACAAACGAAAAGACTACTGACAAAAAACCAGATGACAAAACAGACAATCGTAAATTAGAAAAGGCAGACGATAAATCAAAATCTAAATTAGACAATGATAAGACCAAACTTTGGGGAGGAAAATCAAAATTTGAGACAAAAAGCAATGAAACCAAAAACGAGAAAACAAACGGGGTAATTGAAAGTGAGAAGAAAGGAAGTGACGATAAGGCTAAACTAGATAACGAAAGAACAAAATCTTGGGGAGCGAAATCAAAATTTGAACCCAAACCTCCTGATGTAAAAGACGAAAAGAAAGATGAAAAATTACAAAAAGAGAAAGAAGGGGAAAATAAAACGGGTATCAAAATATTTAAACCTCCAGAAAGGCTTGATAATAAATTAAAATGGAAAAACACGTGGGGTTCAACTTTATCTAACCAAAAGACAGAAACGAATGAAAAGGAAACCAAGGGGGGCTCGGAGAAAGAAACAAAGGATGAATTGAAAGAAAAAACTTCCGCCAAAGATTCTATCAAATCAAAATTCGAATCTAAGAACACTGGTAATCTATGGGGTGCCCCTTCAAAGCAAAAAGATGACCAGAAAACTAATGAAAAGGTGGAAATCCAGGTTAAAAACGAAGAAAGGAAAGACTCAAAATTTGGAGACGCAAAATCGAAACAAAAAGATACAGCTACTGATCTTACATTTAAGGGAAAGGATAATAAAACCTCAGAAACATCTAAACCTGAAGAACCTCGGAAAACTAGTGATTCAAAAACTGATTTAGACAACAAAACAAAATTGTGGGGTTCAAAATCCAAATTTGATTCCAACAAAAGTGACAATTTGGATAATACAAAAACAAACAAAAGCTTTGGTGTTAATCTTAAAAAGGCGGAAGAAAAATCGGCAAAATCTTCAGAGGAGAAACCTAAGGAGACGAAAATTGTGGACCAAAAATCTGAAACTGAAAATAAGAAAAATGAAAAACTTGAAGGAAAATTAAAACTGGATATAAAAAAAGCTGAAACCGCTAACAAATTTGCAAAGGATAGTAATTCAGTAAGTCATTCCGCTGCCGACAGACTAAAAGAAAAGTATGAAAAATTATCAAAAACGCCGACTTCAAACACACCTAGTAAACCGGTGGACAACAAAGTATACTCAAGAAGTAAATCGGACACGGCCGTTGATATAAAACCAGAAAAACAGACAACAGTTACGACACCAGAGGTCAAAACTTCGTCATCATATGACAAACAGGATTATAAATTGTCTATTAAAACAGCTTCTGACGATAAAACTCCTGAGTCATTAGACACTTTAGAAAACAAAGCCAAGTCCCCTTCAATCAAACCCACACAGGATCAAGGGGATGAATTCTCTGACACTAATGATGAGGTCAAGGACACAGAGACAAGTCAATCCAAAGAGCCATTACCCAAATTGAACACAGATGAAATCAGGAAAATCAAGGAGGCTGCCAAATTCTTGTTAGAGGATGATATTGATGACGGTAGATATAATAGCCTGGGTCGCAAGAAGAAATCGACACTATCTCAGCAGGCGACAAGTTCATTAGATTCGTCTGCTAATTTGCAGGCAGACGATATAGTACCATCTGCGGAATCAGGGTCTCAGAATAAAACTGCCCTTATATCGAACAGAACCAAAGGAAGAAATGACATCGAAAATGTTTTCAACGAAAAATTTAACAGTGAGACTGAAAAGTTGCGAAAACAGTTGAAGCAAATGGAAGAAAAATGTTCCGTTTTTGAAGAAGAAAATAAGAATCTCAAAAATGGCTTATTGGAAAACGAAAAACATTCCGGACGGTTAATGAAACAAAAACAAGATGTGGAAAATTCTATAAAAGTTCTCCAAAAAAGTTTAACAGCCATTGAATCAAAATGTTCGAGATTAGAAACAGAAAATGCGAATTTAGTGGAAAGAATAAAAGTTGCACAGTCTAAATGTGATGGAAATTCTACAGCAGATCTAAAAGCAGCTCATATGGAAGAATTAAGACATTTGCAGGAGAGGCTTAGGGAGGGGGAAAATATCGTCGATGAACTCAAAGAACATAATGAAAATTTGAAACAAGAAATTTTGGATCTTAAAAATGAAATGGAGGAAATGTACGACACCTTTCGTGACCAAGAAGCCGAGGAATTCCGAGACGTACAGCGGGAAATGGAGATGCATGCGAAAAACTGTCGGGTTTTAAGTTTTAAATTGAGAAAATACGAACGCTTGAATGATCAGTTAGAAGCGGAAAAGGAAAATTATGAAGAGAAAATTACAAATTTACAAAATCAAATTTCTGATGGAGATACACGGGCGCATGTACGAGATATTGAGGATGAACTACGGTTAGCAAAAGAAGTTAGTGTTCGACTTCACGACGAATTGGATATTCTCGAAGAGAAAAAATGTAAGGTCGAAGATGAAAACCATCAGCTGACACAAATTTTGGAACAATCCGACAAGAAACAGTTCAGACTGGAAATGGAAGTGGACAAACTGAGAGATCAGGTGAGTAAACATTACATTTTTTTTGTCTGAACAGGGGGCGGATCAGGGATTTGTGGTAAGGGGGGTATCAGTGAATGAATAATTTTTTTTTTACAAATTTAAGAAAAACTACCGATTTCCTGTGTATTTTTCTTTTTAGTGGGTAGGGAACGTAAACTTGGTCCGCCCCCATGAATCCATGCCTGATTTGGTTTAAGATTTTTCCATTTACATATAACAGCGATGGATTCGAGGGTAGGATATACCCGTTTTCTTGAATCAAGAAAAAAAAACATATAAAAATTATCGTATTAATCTTGCAGGGAATTTTTTGATGCGATGTGTTTTCCCCTCTCCCTTTTTCAGAAGTTTTGACACGCCTATATGTTTAGGGGCATTGTGAGTGGATGGTATTATTAATGGGATTTAAAGTATAGAATCGTGAGTTAAAAAAGAAATTTTTCAATATATAGCTAGTAACCAGCTGCTATATACGCTTGTTAAGGATGATGCAAAAGTTAAGGTCGTTAAATCGACACAGGAGCTTTGGGTCTGGGCCGCTAAAACCACCAAAAGCACCGGGATATTTGATGCAAAATCCTACAATCCATCCACTTTGGCGGTCAGTGGATAAAACAAAACCTTGAATTATATAGATACATTTAAATCACAACGACGAGTTTAATAGCTGTTGTTGATTTTCAAAGGGAAAATGGTAGTCTGAACCATTCGAAAATCTATGGCTACGGTCTGAACAGTTGTAGGTTTAATTTTGGAAAAATTAAAAGATTCAAATTTTTAAGGTTTATCACTTAAATCAGGTCATTTATTTTAAATGTTTATTTAAATACATTTTAAATAACCGAAAATGTTTCTCGACTGCATGCAAACCCTTGCACCCCCACCCCCCCCTGGATCCTCTGTAGGGGACATTTTTCAAAATACAGCCCTGTTCTCGTAACGCCCGTTAAAGTGAAGTTGTAAGTATTGCTTCATTCACAACAATTGATGTATTCTAGTTTATCTATTTGCCATGTGCAGAGAGATATAACTGCATGAAATCTAAAGATAATCCTACATTCCTCCGCGTTATCACATCCTTCCAATCTTAACAAGTGTTTCATTACAGCTGATGTGAAGAGATCGTTGAATACAAAAACAATCAAAAGTGTGTTGTTTGATTCTGAATCAAACCTCTCACTCTATATACATGACCCCACAACCAAGTGCTTGATGTACCATAAAAAATGCGGACGAGGAATTTTCGAAGGTGGGTGGATACACAAGATCGTTTAAACTTTTAGACTAAAAGGGACGGAAAATATACATTTATATGATCATACAGTTAAACCAATTTTAATGTATGGCAGTGAAATCACAGGAATGTTTAAAACTCTACCGCATGCTCAAGGGAAGATGAATATTTATTCCAACGGATTTACACTGATGATTTTTTAGATAAATCTCACTTGAGATTCTTGAAAAATATTTTGGGTGTTAATAAGAAGGCAACAAATATAGCTGTATTAGCTGAAACAGGTCGTTATCCTTTGTATTTCTCAGTTGTCATCTCAATGCTGAAATATTGGTATAGAATTAAAAACATGGAGAAGGGCTTATTAAAAGATGCACTTATTGCTAATCAGAAAATGTATTTGGAAAAAACTGATTGTTGGTTATCATCCATTAATTTCATTTTACAAAAACTTGATATAAAAAATTTTGACATGAGCCTTAATTCTCTGATAAAATTCGTCAAAAACAAATTATGTCAGAGTTTTCTACATTTCTGGAATAATATACGCATTAAAGATTCTAAAGGAAAGTTAGAAACCTATTTTAAGATAAAGCAATCTTTTTCTAAAGAAACATATTTATCCATTAATAATTTTAAATTGCGAAGTGCTTTATGTAAACTTAGAATAAGTGCACATGAGCTCAAGATAGAGACAGACCGTTACAAAAAACCTCCTATTGAAAGGTCACAACGTATATGTGAAGGGTGTATTTTAAATGTAATTGAAAATGAATTTCATTTCATTATTAGCTGTCCATTATATAATGATAACAGAGATAAATTATTTTAAAAAATTAACACAAGTTGTGTCCAAACTTTCAGTACTTGTCTCAGGAAGCAAAATGTATATGGCTTTTTACAAATGAAAATAATAATGTCCTTATTGATTTGGGTAGATATATTATTGATAGTCTGGATATTAGACATGGACATAGTCATTGAGGGTCAATTTACAAATTGTCATTTTTATTGTATTTGATGATAATTCAATATATAATATGATATAATGTTTAAAGCTTTACACATTTTTGGTACTGTTCAATGCTGACATATCTATTAAGTGTGCATGTATGTTTGTGTTTTGTATGCATTAACATTCCCCTTGTGGGACCATTATGGAACAATAAAAATATTCTATTCTATATGGAAAAATTTAATTTTGAATTTGATTTTGATTGATTTTTTTCCAAAAGATTCCTCATAAAAATGCAAAAAAAGTTACTCAAAGCTTTTTTTTGTAGATTTTTCAGATTTTTGTATAAAAGGGGTCAAAGGGTTAAAAAAGCGTGATTTTGCAGGAGATTAGAAATTTTTATTTTTCATCTGATTTGGATAGTTTTTTTGCATTTGATTCCTCTCAATGAGAGCTTTCAGTAGAATGTCTACAGATTTACTTACTCTTTTACCATTTTCAAGATAAAAGGGGTGAAAGTAGTGGGAGATGGGGAATTCAATTTTGTATAATATGAAAAATTTTTATTTTTAATATGATAATGACGATTTTGATGGGTTTTTTTCCAAATGATTCCTTATGAAAAAATAAACAAAGTGATACCAGTTTTGAGGGTAATATGAGTCAAAATAATCTTTTATCCAGTCATATCACTGTGTCCAGCATTTTACTGTGTCCAGCACTTTACTGTG
>JAULBM010000009.1:750542-761211 GCA_032357055.1 Geukensia granosissima
ACAAAAAAAAAAAAAAAAAAAAAAAAAAAAAAAAAAAAAAAAAAAAAAAAAAAAAAAAACAACAGGAAAGAGAAAGAATTCAGGGAACATTTTACTTCATGGCCGTTGAATCAAATCACAGTTCAATCTCTCTCCAACTGCCTGATCAATTAAAATAGAGCCTACCGTAATGGAAGTGAATGTAACAAAACACAATCAACACAGTAATTGAAAGTGTATTGGCAGCAAGACTATAGAATATTATAAAAACAAATATTATGAAGCTTTTATTGTATTTAATACAGTTTGAAATGAAATTTATGCTTACAACAACAGATGGTAGTCTTGGCGTTCCATACACCGTCTGATACTTGAGAAGAGAAATAGCTTGAACTACTTTACATGATAGAGTTGAGAACAGGATGCTACTGTGATCCTTTTTGACAAAAATATATTGTTTAAGATAAAGGGAAAGGTTATCTTACAAAAACAGTAGGAAAAAAGCACAGTAAACTACAACTGTCCTTATGGAGATTAGTACCCAACCCCGCTAAGACCTATTGGGCATATCTTTTGCGGTTCATGTCCATATGGAGTTCCTGATAAAATGCACAACTTCATATCTTCATAAAACACTCTATTAAATTTCATGGGAATCCTACAATGCATGAAAACGAAATTCTGGGTAATGTTGTTTAGACAAGACAGACAGACTTACCCAAAAGCTTCGTTTTTAAGGTATCATACACTAAATGTCAAAGTTAACATTATTTTGAATAGATCACAACAAGAGGGAGAGAAATGGGTACTTTGTCCGTTTTGGGGCTATTTATCAAGAGAATAAATGTACTATATACCGAGGATTCGTCGTTCGTGGTTTTCGTGGTACTATAGTAATAAAAAGACGACGACAAGTTTTCTAATCAGGATGATTTGAAGCCTTACAAGGTTTATCCCGTAGGTCACGGGGTCGTTTCTAAGTGCTTTATCGTTATCAAAGCTAATTGTAAGATTACACAGACATACAAGGACACAGATAAACGTGTAAATCTATTATTGTCCGGGACGTTAAAATGAAGAAATGCAAACCCTTCTCTTGTTAACGTTATCTTGTATGTGTATAGCATGCTCTGAGTTGATAGTGAGGAACTGTTCAATATTAATGGACTGTTTGGCGCGTGTAATGTTATACCGGACATATACGTTTTCACTTCCTCCATGAGCTAGCCATAAAGATTCTTTGACAACAACATAGAAAATGAAAAAAAGACAAGTTAAAGCAACATGCAGAATGCAAGACAACGGTGTTTGAATTATAAAATCGAAAAAAATAGGTTTGATGATAAATTTATCACATAATACCAATATCAATTTGATGCATTGTATGACAATTTCGTCAGCAGTGATCGAAGTCAAAATATTGGAAAAATTAAAAATACAATGAGAGTTGATAAGCCCAAACATCAGAACTAAAACAATCTAAATAAACAAGAGTCTAAACTAAGGTAACGGTTACCGTTACATCAGAAGGAAGCACCTTGGAAACTTATAATAAATTGGTAAATCAATTTTAAACGTAAAAAAATAAAGCTTCTATTTAATGAATCTTGCAAGGATAAAAATTCTAGCTACTGGGCTAATTGTCATCGCGGACTAACAGCCCACTAGTTGTGACAAACACCCGAAGGTAGTAATAAATGTTAAATAAATGTAGATGCATTATACAGAGGCATTTGAAAAATATATAGTCTTTAGTAAAGATACATGTGATAAAGCACACACAAAAGCTAGTAAAATAAAACTAATCAAGAAACACGACTTTTATGCCACATGTTGATCTTGAGATTTTTGGAGATCTTAAAAAGGAAGCTAAACAGTTCCTTCAATGTTGTTGGAATCCAGAAAAATTTTCATTAATTTTACTAGAATATATTAGTTAATACTGAAACAAGATTTTGTTTTAACATTTTATATAATTTTAGTTTTTTTTAAAATTTGGCGATGATTTAAAAACACCGAACTTAACAAAAGCCATTGGTTTAACAATTTTCTTTTTGAGTTATATTTAATGTCTCAATGTACGAATTTGTATTAATGTAAAATTTTAAGTATGTTGCAGATATAGACAAGAAACCTACGATAAAAGTTATTCTGAAGAACTCAAGGAAACAGAATGTGTGCTTAAGCTTAGGAACAAAGCATAGGGAATCGCAAAATATGTGCATTTCGGATTAGCTGGTTAATAAATTTGTATACACATCAAACAGTCTTGTAGATTTATTGGATTAGTACGTGTCTTGTAAATTTCTTGGTAAACATTTTGAAAATCAGGACGTAAATATATATGTACTTTATAAATTAGTTCATATGTTGTCACATCCACGTTTGTTTTTGTTAGTAATTAAAGAATGAACACAAAATTCGAATACCGAATCCCAATAACAATGTAACACACTTTATTTTTATTTACAATATCAAGGGCTCACGCGAAGCGACATGAAAAATACAAGGACATGGGGAAAATTATGCTTAGGCTAGAATAGTGTGCTTTACCTAAAAACTCTAAAAAGGTTAAGAAGTAGGAAGGATTTTTGCCTTGAAGGTTTTTATCATATTGTCTAACAGACGAATTTTCAGACCTCAACAGTGTCACATGAAAAAACAGGAAAAATGGCTACGATATGCATTAAATTTTATGCGGGGAAAGGTAAGCTAAAACAATTATGTTTTAGGTCTCAGTAATAATTCGTTTTACATTACACAGTTTTAGATTTGATAGAGTTTTGAATTTTTTTCAAAGACTATGGCCATACAGGGAGATGATCTATCCGGGGTTTAACGATATTATAAGGTTTAAGAAATTTGGCTTTTTTGTAAGGAATCTAACGTAATCACGCTTGAGGAATTGTGAGAAAGCAAAAGGTCAACAAAAGTGAACAAGTCGGTAGATTCGACAAATGTGAATTTATGACGAAATAAAACAGATTGATTGATTGAAGGAATGTTGCTTAACGCTAAATGTATATTCAGGAGGAGAACATTATTAAATAACGATGAATGAATAGACCGACATGCTAAGCCGGATTTTAAACGTAATAGCTTAGAAGCAATAGTCCTCCGGATGAGATGCATACACATTTGTGGGGCGACCAGTCTTTGCTCTTACTGCTATATAAATGCTTCGTGCTTAGCAGAGAAGCAGCAGATATCAATTTGAATGTCTTTGGCTTGACCATGCTGGGGATTGAAATCACGACCTTCCGTACTCTAACAAATACATAACCGGGGTGGCAACAAAAAAAAACAGAAAAATGCAACATTGAAAAAACACGATGTTAATTTTGGAAAAATTATGCATAAAGCTTCACCTGATATTTAATTAGCCTATGTAGGAGAGGGAGTTTGTATTAAATAATCCCATCTTTACAGAATTATTTCTAACGATTACCGTGTATCAAGTTACAGAAATTCCACAATAGGCCTTTTGTTTTAATTGTTTAAATCGGCGTGCTGATGAATATATTGTTTCAATAATATCGACTCTTGTGGAGTTAATTTAAAATATAACATGTCCCGCTGTATATGTAGATTATAACATGCCCCATGTAACAGTGTAGATTCGGATGAGACATATACTCGTTTGACCTAGCTTTATTCAAGAAAATTGCAACTTCTGACATAATAAGAAGAAATTTCTTTTTTTTTGGTAACGGTTTACCTGTTTTAGTGAGTTTTATCCTTTAACGACATATACGTTTTTAAATACTACGAACTTTTCCTATGTTGCATTTGTTAAGACTCGTTCATATGATTAAAAGGTGTCTTTCATGTAAATAATCACACATATTTATATTTATGAATAGAAAAATATAAAAGTTTAGTATATTCATTTTAATAGAATTTCATTATATCAGTATTACAAAAATTGTCCTGCATTTAGATTGATGGTTTCTAAGGGATAATATTTGATCTTTTTGTCACATATAAGAAATAATTCAGTATTTATTTAACTCTTTCTTTATTATAAAATATCATTTATGCCACCTTACGGTCTACGTTGGTAAATGATTTATATTTGTAGAAGACTTTATTTTTGGAATAATGTGATACTGAGAAATAAAAATATAGATTGTTTGAATCTCAAAACAAGTGAGAGTAAATTTTTTGTAGCTAGATGTGAAACAACTACCACAATTAATATCTAAAATGCGTTTTGTTTTTGCAAGCTGGTATCTACGTTGCAACTATCATGATAACATTTTACTTTTTCGCCACTACAATTGGATGCTATGTAATGTTGAACATGTTAAAAATTATTAAAGGATAACAAATTATACAATTCCATTGTAGAATAACAATGCGTGAGATCAAAAGTGCATAGTCTAAAGAGAGACAAGACAAATTTGAAACAAATTAAAAAACAAAACAAATGGAACATGAATGAAAAAAAGGAGCACAAATGACTACTTACGGTCTGTCCAATCTTTTGTATGGTTCTCTCCCACAAGCAACATATCGTCCGTCAGGCTGAAGGTCTTCAAATCCCCGTACCCGATGTCTTCCTTCAGGGGTATAGATATTTCTAACAGCACCATATCTCGGGTTCAACACTTTTGTTGCATAGTCCAGAAATGCATTGTAAGTCCGGTCACGTTTAGGATTGACTAGTAGTTTTTTCGGTAGAAAATGTTCATCACCATTTACATATACATATGTATATAAACCTTTTGTCATCCCTGCTGTGTAATGGGGCTCATCTTCCCCGCCGTCCATTGTTTCGTAATTTGCATTCTTCATCTTGGTTTAAATGCAAAAATATACTATATTTTCCTAATTTGTTCTCGAGTTTTAACTCTTTGGAATATCAATTTACGAATAACACTTTTCTCCTCACTAGGTATAGAATTAATACCTAATTAAAAACCCGGAATAATTATCTGTCTGTCTCCGTTATGTCAAATTCACTTTCATTATCACTGATAAACGTTCACCTGATGTTGACAGCGTCAAAATAATCATGGTGGTTATCCACACACAACGTACCGTCAAGACAAACAACTCCGTTTCTAAGGTATACTTCAACGGATGTAAAATAAATTACTTATCGACTGAAATCAATATAAGGAGCTGCCTATTTAAAAGATAAACCATCAATCAAACCAGGGTCATCCAAAAATTTTGAAAAGGTCACAGGAGCGAATCATCAATCCCGTACTCGTCGATATCATGATCTGATATGCTATAAAAAGAGTTTACCTTTGTAATGACAATCTATTGTTGTTATTAGAAAATACTGTCTATTGAATTTTCACAAATGCCGCAAAATGATTTTCAATAGACCAGTTATGATATAAGAACAATGTATGTTCTATTCCTTTTAAATTGATTTTGAAAATGTACGTATGAACGCATACAAAATGGGGTGTATGCTATTCATTATATTTAGAATTAAATTTTATCAAACGAATGCACACTGTATACAGACCGAAAATACCTCACTGATAAATCACAAAAGTCAGGAGATTGTATTATATACCCTTCTATTATACAAGAAAAAATCCAACTTCAATCAATAGTTTATTGATAAAGGTAACCTTAGATAAGTTTTATCAAGTTTCAGAATACCTTCTGACCTAGTGTAGTTTCTTTTTCATTTAAAAAATCAGTTTCGATGTGTGAAAATTGATTTACTGTAACATGTTGAAAGTAGACCAATAATCTGGATATATTCCATATTAAAGATGTATACAAGGTTGTTTATTCGACAACACAGCTACTGCAACGAATGGGATTTTGACAATTTTTAGATGTTCAATATTAAGTCAACAATCGATTAAGGCTGAATGATGATTAAGGAATAATGCTTTTAAAAACAAAACTACTTAAATATGTTGACAGTACTATCTAGCAGTGGATATATTACTTCCATAATAATGTTCATAAAATTGAAGTTCCAATAATTCTAAGATCATCAATCAAACCAAGTCGTTGGATATATCTTTCTGGCAGTGTTGTCTGTGGATTGATTGATTGAATGGTGCTTAACGTCCAGCGGCAAATATTTCATGCATATTCAGGACAGAAGCCTATTGATGATGAATGATGATGAATGAACCCTGCTTTGTAATAGACCGACACATTGAGTCGATTTTTTCACGTGCAAGCTCACGAATGCATTAATCCTCAGGAAGGAAGACCTGCCAATATATCGAGACACATTATTCTGGCTCAAGTGAAACCAGTCTTATTCCTGAATGCTGCCTGTGGATTGGAATTTAAAAGAAAGAACATGGAATATATGCCAAAAAAGACGCATTCCAGATCTTACATACGTTTATAACAAATATTAAAATATTAAAAGGCAAAATTTTTGATAAATGCCTTTTACCTTCTGTAGCTTTTATTCTTAGCATCCATTCAAGAAATTGAAAAATGGTTTCCTCAGTACAACGAAACTAAGCCAAAGTCTCCAAAGCATGTCAGTGACCTTATTTAAAAAATTAGAAAAATAAACAGTATTTTCTAGGGATAATTCCAAAGGATCTTTCGGGGGTGTCTAACGCACATTTTCATTGCGTCATCATCCAGGTTTCTATGGTACATTTTATTTTTAAGGGACATTTTCCAAATGACTGGGATCATGTCTCATGACCCTCTCTGTTAAATCCCCGTACACAGGCAAACCGTTGAATTGAGAACATTATTAACAAATATCCGTACAATACTTCTTTTTCCACATATTACGACATGCACGGGTTTATCATATGAGATTCAAACCCAATTATCCTCTTACTTAACACACAAACCCTTATAAGATGATTGTCAATCTCCGTCGCAGAGACGCTTCAATTTATGAATACATGAGTACGTCTCTGCATTTAGCCGTGCTCACAATATAAAGATCTTGCAATTACTAGTCATCCGCAACAAATTAGCAACTTGTTTATTTCCAATAATTCTGGAAATTATTATTTTTTTCTGCATACTAATCTTCATCGTCACTTTCAATTATTTAGTTTCCAACAAAATATTTTTTACTTTCGACTTCTGTAGTAAATCTGGGATTAAAAAGGAACAATTACAGAGTTAATGAACGTCATAAGAGATTTTAAATTCTTTGACGTCACAATTCAATGTTTTTCGGCACGTCATGAAGTATGAAGCGCTGAATGCAAGGGTAAATTGAGAGAGAAGCGAACTTTTCCCCTTGCGTGGAAGTCGGATGATTGTTTGTTTGAAACTTGATTTTTGCCTGCCTTGCCACAAATATAAATCTAACCATAAAAATACGATATAAAAGCAGTTATCGTTGACTTTATACTTGGTTAGTAGACAGTCGATGAGCAGGGGCTGGTATGGATTTGAAAAACATGAGAGTGATTTCAAAACCCCTAGACCAAATATATTATAATCTATTCCATATAGTTTCTGGCTAATTGAAACAATTTATTCCAGAAATGTTGAGGAAGAAAAACTTTAGTCATCACAAAATGGATGCTTGAGAGTGTATATGTAAAAGTTCGAATAAATTAATGACCGATCACAGAAAAGACAAAGGAACAAGAAGGCAGCCAGTAGCATGAACTGTTGAAATGCAAGACCACAATAAATAATGATGAAAAACTAAACACAGATAAAATTCTTGGGAGGCTTCATCCGAGGAAATGCAAGTGAAAAATCTTCCTGATCATATTGGGAAAGGAAAATAAAAAAAAAAAACAATTCAGAAAGAATAAACGACAGCCAAGACATAAACAGGTTCAACTACCTTGAACAGCTTGTTGATCAAAGCACCAATGTGGCAACTGAGAATAAGCAGAAGAAAACATTAAAAATCTAGAAATCAACGACAGGTGTCTGACTTGTACAGGTTACTTAACATAAATCGAATGAAGCAAACTCGAAAATATAAGACGGAAAAATTACTTAATAAGGCAAAATATTGGAAATAAAAGAAACTTTTAAAACACAAATCAGACAAATCAATAACAAACCGGGACGGCACGATAAAGACGTTTTACTGCAACTCATTTAATACGGTTATGTCATAGTGGCATTGATTGAATATGATATTTTGTTCAATGCCCGTTTCATATCCTTGGCAGTCAGAGACCACAAATTTTCATTTTTTAATAAAGAGCCTTAGATTATACAACAGTTTTTAGTGCATTTAAAAATGAATATGTTGAAGTCTGAAAATATAAACTGTTTTGTATTGTTCACGAAAAATACATGATTAACTATGTTTCATAGCACAATAGTATAATCAACAATAACCAAAATCGTTTAACAAGTGATAACAGTAGAAGGTCCCAAAATCAGTACAATAGGAGATGAAGTGATGAACACAAGAACACATACGTCGGATACCAAGCAGACTCGATTGTTGATAAAGCACATAAGAAAATTATCATACTTTGAATAATCTGTAATTTATAGATAGAATCAGATTAAAACGTTAATCGAAAGACAAAGTAATTAGAAAATTCCTTAAAAACCAGAGGGTCGGGAGGAAAATAAGAAAGTGGCAGGAATGAATTTGAACCCAGCTAAGTTGTACCGACAACATGGATAACAATAGCGTTTCATCTGTGAAAGATCTAAGGTGAGATTAAAGCAAAATCTAAAGCAGGATGTTTTCGGATTTCAATGTGTTTTGGTTTAAAGAACCAAAGATTTTAAAGTATTAGGCATTGTTTATTGTTCACTTCTTTGTGTGATTTAGGAGACATGAGGCATTTAGCGACTGCCACGACAACATGTTTTATGGTTCATCTCCGACTAACACATGTTTTCATTGGACATAAACATTTGTATCGAATATTAGACTCTTTACTGTAACTGCGTTCCTGTTATTTTGGGTGGAAAATAACCTATTTTCCCGCAAAAATGACGTCGGCGGACAATCAAATAATTATGACGTCAGAACTATTGTGATGTCGACTTTCGTACAACCGGAAGCTGTTTCCACGCAAGCTTCAAGAGTAGGAACGCAGCATCAGTAAAAGGGTCAATAGAAACCATTTCAGGGTTTCTTTGCGTTTTGTTCAGATTCCGATATTTACATTTTCGGTCACGTAACTACGGACAAAAATGTCATGTGGTTACATTGGAGTCTATGGAAACGATCCATGACGTCTCCACATTTTTACAAATTCTGATATAAATATGTGGATATTTTATCTATGCCTCAACGAGTATCTTCCCGAGTAGCAAAGAAAGCAATATATGACAACGATTAGAGTTATTAGGACGGAATTTAAGTAATTTTTGACGCGAATCCAGGAGGTGAATAATGTTCCTCCACATATAATGCCGGAATATTGACTTCGTAGTCTGTTGTTGTTTATGTGAGACTGGATACTCCATTCGGAGCGAAAAGACTATTTAACCAGACGATTTATGACATTATTTCTGAAGTAATTTTGTATGTTTTTTCTGAACAATCACATTTTTTAGTGATGATCATGTGTTGATTTTTGTTTTATTTGTCAACAATTTCATGACTTTAATAAGTGTTCAACTGTTCTACTTTATCTTGAAATATCATTCCAGACAGAAATAAAGGGTAATTAGATTTGTGAATAGGTTGACAGTTTCTAGTATCTACTAAGAAATATGAAGATTACTTCATAAAAAGTATGACCAGATAAATGCATGCTTATGATTCAACACCCCATCTTTTCTAGATTTTACCCTGACCTGTAGCTGTGTCTCCACCTACGACGGAGTCCGTGATCAGATATCATGAAATCTAAATCATTTCATTAGGAATAATTGGAGTTTTTCCACAATTTCGGTAAAGATGCAGAATTTACTGATATACACTGGGCCGCCAACACCAATTTAAAATTGATATTGTCAGTACTATGGTATAAAATTGCAGTTGTCACCTAAAAAATTTGCATACTAAAATCGCCCCTATTAAATTTTCATAATCCAAAAAAAAAATAATACAAATATCATATTTACTCCTCATTAATATTAACTGTATAAAGAATAAAATACAATTAAGGAAGAAAACTCTTCTAATATTGTTAAAAGTTACCAAGTATTAAGAAATTCAAAACCATGTCAAAAAATCATAGGATACATAACTTAGTTCCCGTTCAATATGAAATGCACACAGATAAATATTAATTAAAATTTTATATAAAAAAGAGATGTGGCATGATTGTCAATGATTTTTTATACTTAAAAAGAGGTGGAGCTAGAATTGGGTGAAAGAGACTGCACACTTCATGATAATTGTTATTAAAAATGTTGCAGTAGTAGCTTGGCGAACAAATTATTAAAATATATTGATCACTTTTTTTGCTTTTAACAGCTAAGCCATGCGCGCATTTATATGATTCAGATAATTATCTAAATTTTATACGATTTAAAGTAAGAAGATGTCTTTGATGTATTAAGAAAAATATATATCCTACTAACTGACACTGCATACACCTGGAAGTAAGCGTTCCAATCCTGTATTATTTGCACCCTTAAAAAATTGATAAATATTAATCTTTAACTTAGTATTTCAAGAAATGAGGGCAAGACACATGTGAAACACAAAGGTTAATCATTAAGAAAAGAAATTTTTAATCATTTTTTAATTTTTAGGAAAAAATTCTTTGATTGAGTTTAATATGCAACTTTTAGACAAAAGAGGACATGAATTTGAAGTGTTGATTTGATCCAACAC
>JAULBM010000009.1:761311-771648 GCA_032357055.1 Geukensia granosissima
GTTTCAGAATGATTAGGATCGACAAAAACTAAACATTAAAATTTAACACTGTCACGTGACCTTTAACTACAATATCATTTAATGCCCTGTACTGGAATTAAGAATCGATATAAATGTTCAAAATTAAGACGTAGTTTTTGTAAAGGTCGGCATCAATTGGCAATAGTTATGTTAATGTTAATTCTTTGTTGCATGTTTGCTTTATTGTGTCATAATGATGTTCTACAGTGAATAAAACACACACTTGATACGAATAATTAAATTCGAATTATATTTATATACCATGTAAATATTACATAATTAAGTTTCTGATGACGCATAATAAATTATAAAAGTGCAAAATAATTTACTATTAGTGGAAACAACAAACTCTAAATGGAAGCAGGCAAATGCAGGGTTACAACAAATAAAACAATACACAGACTTCAGCGAAGCAGAAGGGTTTCCGCTACCTGCGCTAAACAATGGTAAGTTGTTCAAGAAGACAACTCTTTGGTAAAAGAAAGCCGACCTAATATTTAAAATATGAACAGATTTTTTTCGAGTACGGAACAGTATCAATTTAAATTTGCTATATAGTGATTGGTCTGTTTAAATACAAAAAAATCTTAAAATAAATAGGTACATATTCATATATAACTGTAAGCGACAAAAATCAAATTTTATTTCCTTAAGTGGTCATTCAAATGTATTTAAATTTTTCAGGAATTTAAGAAATATAAAACAATGCGGAAAGTAATGTTTTTTAAATTTAACCCAGGGAAAAAATCAAGTATAAATAGTTGGGTTACTCCCTTGATAGTAATTCTGTTTCCGTTCGTTTCTAGAATAAAACAATAAATTGAAACAGAGCACACATTTTGATGTTAAATCATTAAGTCTATTAAAGGTATATTTAACCATTTTTGCACGGTTTTTATTAACTTATAAAGGAATAGTTCTTTTCCCCATAGAACTGAATTTCTTGTTTTCTCAGACAATCAACTCCTAAGATACCTTCATATACTGGTGTCGTATTTCATTTTATATTCCTCGTGCTTGTAAAAAACTTAAGTATTAATAGATAACAAAAAGTAAACAAAAGCAAATCCAACCATGCAAACTAGAGAAAGGTTATATCAAAGCAAAATGTGATAAAGCAAAACACTCATGTGTTAATCCAGGAGAACACACAGCTATTGGAAAAGGAGACAAACAGGGTAGGAAAAAGTGGAAATGCTGATAATATATGTCTGGATAGTGGAAAAAAGCGGAGTAAAGCATATAATGTCATGTTCTGTTACGGAATAGGTTTTTATACTAACCGGATGCCTTAATTTCAGTTACTTTTAGTGGCGTACCGGGATTGGAACTTATTTCCACAAGTCTAGGTGGAGACTTTTCAAGATTGGATTGTGGTCGGGACCGGGGCAGAGAATCCTCTTTATCAGTGTGATTAAGCATCAACATCGGAATACTCTCTTCTCCATTCCGGCCTAGAGCAGAACATTAGAATTACAATGTTAACGATTGCCATGCACATGGAGTAGAAACAATGATTAGGATAAAGATAAAATAAAACTTTCGAATACCATTCAAAACTCTGGTATTTTGTGAAATACAGAAGAGAATGTTCAAAGATATACTCTGGCAAACTGAAATTCGTGAATAAGTATGTGATAAATTACAAAACCTACTCCATGTATGCAGTAACACAGACATGTTAAGTGTAAATGTTGAACACTTAAAGCACTCACTATACCATATCACTAAATGTTACTTTCACACACTAAAGTTTTTAGCTGAAAATTAGTATTGTATATTATTGTATAGTAGTAATTAGAAACAGATATTGACCTTTAATCCTGAAAGCAGTTATTTTTTTCAAAAATTAAAATTACCACAAATATTCTGATTACAAGAAACACAAAAATACAGCGTTAATCCATTTAAGAATGTATGGTAACTACAAAAAAGTGAAATGAATGAAAGCATGGAGTATTCTGAAAGTTAGACACTACTTAGTAGCTTCTATCATCCCTGTGTTTTATTCAAATATATAGTAGTTACCACGCAAAACTAAAATTTAGTCACCTTTTCAGTAAATATTTCAAATGAAATTATATTATATTAAAAAGAAGGAACAAAGCTATGTGAAATGTTTATAGAATTTTCCACATAACGATTGTACACCAAACAATGTCCACTTTCAGAACGCTGGATGAGAAGAATTGAGACTAAACGACAAATAATGAAGAAATGAGTCTAGTGATTCGATGTAAAGACAATTGTATGACACAACATATTCAATTTTCAGCGTTATTGGCTAGTTGAATCAAACTCAACAATCAATGTAGTTAGTGCAGAGGGGCAAGATAACCATTAGTCAAAAATAACATGCGTTGGGTAACTGTTAGTGTATTGGATTTTATCAACAGAGGACAATTCAGCAATTATGATACTCGTTTAACATTACAGACTTTGTAAAATGAAACCATATGTGATTAAATCATTAAATCAACAAAACGGTTTTATACTGCTTCTTTGTAAAATTTCCTGACTAAAAAATAAAATATACATATATCAGGAAAATATATGCTTTCAATTATAAATAGCAAATGCATTTAAATCTTCAGGATTAAATACAACTTGTTTGTATGCCCAATATGGTCTTTCCAAACATTGCTTTATTGCTGAAAATATTTGTCACCCATGGTTAATCGATAGATTCCAAATGTCGCTTACGTTGTTGAAAATATAACCCAGGTTATTGCAAAAACTACTTGTGACTAATGATTACCTATAATTATTTATTGAAAGTTGAAAGAAATCTTCAGTTCGGAAATCCGGCAACATAAACATCAAATTACTAATTAAATGAAATGAAAATAGATTATCATATTGAAAAGGCAAATGTGTTCCTTGTGGCAACAAGCCAAAATCAATAACCTATTATTTAGAGTTTCATGATGAAAGGCGATCGAAATGATTTTTCAAGTTTTGTACTTAGAATATGCAATAACTGATAGTTTCAAAATTACGTACAAATGAATGTTAGATATTCTAATTATGAAACTACGTTTGCAAATCCATTTTTGCAAACATTCAGCAGACAATTTAAATTCAATGTAAAGCCACAAAGCCTCCTTAAAATTTGATCAAATATCAATTTTTTGTTAATTCTTTGATTTTCAAAGAGCAAAACGCATGCAAATTCTTTTTATTGTTATTATTTTATAAGAAAAAAATACAAGGCTGATTTTGGTCACAGTCATTTATCAAAGCACGGCTTCCATTATGGATGTTGTCCTAAAACAGGACAGCTGGTCTGATAGTATTTGGGTTATATTTTACATGGGTTTATGTATTGTTGTTCAGCAACCTAATTCAGAATCAGAAGACGAAAATCTTGCCTGTTTATACACAAGTACCAAGACAAATGTGTTGCGACATTATACTAAACTGCAACACCATGCAAGTATTTGCAATCTTGATCAGTTCTGGAATGATGGTTTAATTTACAATGACACTAGGTAAATAAAGCACAAAGTGATTGTGTTAGTGACAATATAAATCAATTAATCAAACAAACTAGGGTAAATGCAGGTAGAAGTCTTAAAAATTCATATTTCCGGAACATTAGAATGTAATAATAAACATGTATAACACGTATTGCATGGAAATTATGGTAGTCAGTCAGATTTTTTTTACTACAGCTTAATGGCAGGTTTACGCTTGGGTCTTTTAGGTCACATATATTTCCTAGAGCTGGATAGCCTAAGTGACAAATGTGCAGTACATGTACCATGTACAAATTGCTATTAAGCATGTTTCGTTTTGTAGGTAAACTGTACTATTTGAAACTTTCTTTGCTAAATATTCGTGAAAACTAACTACGATAAAAATTATAAAAAAAATAATCTAAAGTATGTTTCACCTGATTAGTTGGGATTTATATTTTGTATTTTGATAATGGTAAAAAATTAATGCTTTGTACGATTGTAGAATTTAATGGGAAAACCATTTATCTCTTGCAAAATAGAGGTTCACAAATTACACATTTTGAAACCAGGAAACAATAAAATCAGAGGTTCAGTAACTTCCATCTCTGAATTGTGTATGTGATTTTCTATTTTCTAATGAATTTGGTAATTTGAAATCACAAATTTTGGAAAACATTCAAGTGAAGCTTACTTTTGGTAACTCAGTGCGTAGGTTAGCTTAACTATATCAACCACTGCTCGTTTCACCACTGGGGAGATAAAAAAAAATTTTACACAATGCCATAGGTACAAGAAGCATTTAAACCAGTTGCACAGTTCTCCCAAATGGTTCACCAAGCATAAATTGATGTAGCTAGCACTATAAGTCCTATATTACCGTGAGTAGAATGTTCAAAGATTTTTCAGTAAGAAACTTTTCCACTCTCGTATATGATCAAAATTTTTTGGTAATATACATAAAATTTGTCATCTAACCTTACATAACAAATTGTGTTAACTATCACGATGTTTAATTTCAAAACTAGCAAAGCGAAAATACATTTAGTTGTGTTACTGTCCGCGATAGCATTGCTTTCTCCATTAGTTTGCAATTTATCATCTCTGAACTATCAAATTAAATTAAGCATTTTGTACATACTCGTACAGAATCAACATGTTTGTGGTTGTTTGTGCAACTGTGTCTTGTGTGATTAAATCAATACCCAGTCATAAATATAAGAAAATATACTTCTATAGCTATTTCCCATGTATAACGTTCCTTCTTTTATCAATAAATGTGCTTTTTAAGCTAGGCGGGAAAATTATCAAATTGATTAAATTTTCGCAAAGCCATGTTAATGACAGTATTTTTTACGAAAATTCATGGTGACCAACTACTTAAAGATCATATCTGTTACCGTTTTACAAATAATTCTAAGAAATTCTCGTTCCAGTACCACCGTTCTTATTTTCTTTGTGATTTATTTATTCATTTTATAATGTGCTGTTTTTACGATGGAATGCACTCTGTTGGAACCGACCTAAAAAACTGTCTACAATTTCTTAGCATCTTTTCGAATTAAACCAAAACTATTGCATCAATTAAGTATCATATCGGTTTAATGGTGAGAGGTTTCCTTGCAAAATTTAATTCATGTAAATATTTAATAAAAAGCTAGAACAGTTTTGAAGCGGTCGAAAGGAAAGCAATTACAGTAAGTTAAAGGATAGCTTACACCACCACAGTTTTACATAACTATATTCTATTTTCCCGAAAATATTTTTTTTTTCATACGTTAAGAAATCAATGCTGAACTGGAGGAGTTGATAGTTTGGTTTAAAACAGATAGGAGATGAGTTGTAATTACTCTTTTAACGACATATTCATCTTCACGGTTTATTATTGTAAAAAGTTATTTAAGATGATTTGTATCCAAGAAAACATTTTTTACATTTTTTTCTGAATTAAAACATGGGAAATAACTGTCAACCTTTCTAAACTCATTAAGGTATGTGAAATTAAACAGCTGAAAGCCTTAACACATACAAGTTTTATAAAGATACTTTTTTTCAAAATGTGTATTGATGCATGGAAAAACTTAAAGAACCAGAAAATGCAAGCTTGTATATGTAAGGTATTAACAGAAAGATCAAAATCACCCTCCAAGCTACAAACAAATTTAGTGATACTTTACCGACGATATGTCCAAATGGATAAGCACCTGTTGTGAACAAAACACTAACATATAACATCTATATAGTTTTTTCTATAGTACAACCAGAAACACACGTACATTTTACAATTTACATGGTGCAAAAAGCGGGGATACACGTGACTAATATAAAAACGAGAGTTTCAGAAAACATTCGGTCGGACAAAAAATGACTTTCAAGTAAAGATAAAGTCTTGTCAAAATCCTTAATTAACTGTGGATCAGTTTACTCATACACAGAATAATACAGTGAAATATGTTCAAATAAAAGTTCATTAGATGGTTTTTGAAAATTGACACCGAAGATGCACTACATGTTGATTAAAGAAAATGCGTTTAAAGAAAAGCAATTTAGTTTATTATGAATTTAATTGCATGAAAAGCACTTTTCTTGAATTACTTCCCTTTGCTTCGCTAAAGACAAAATGTTAGGAAAGCAAAACTATCTAACCATTGAAAGCACAAACATAAAAATCGAATTATCAAAATTTCGGATAAAATTAATGTTAATTTTGCCATACAGAACAAAATGGCTGCATAATCTTCATTTTTAAATTTTAAAATCTTAAGTTATTGAAAAAATTTGTTACATTTATTGCTTAGTAGACATGCTGTAAGTATTAAGTTATTGGCGTTCTTGTTGGTCTAAAGGGGAATTTGTGTCTTCAAATGTGTAAAAACAATACTTACCGAAAGGCAAATCATCATATCAGATTTGTTACTAAGAATGACATATTTCTTAAACATTGCCAGAAAACTGCATCATATGGACGAAATATTCATTTTTAACTGTATTTTTAGAAAGATTGGTGTTAATGATTGATGTTAAACGTATTCAGATAATTAGCTTGTGCACTTTAAGATATATGGTTGGTAATCTATCAATTGAAAGTGTTGTGCGAAATTATTTCCCAAAATATGACACGATACAATAAAAACAATTATTAGTTAAAACTAGTTGCGATGTTAAATTAAGTTAATATTTTAGCATAGATTACATATATTAGCAGAAACGTAGCTGTGTATTTTGCTAATTTGCAAGTTTGGAAAAAATGTTCCGCCAATTTACTACATTCATCCTTAAATTTTCATCAATCATAAAAAAATAGCAATTAGCAAAACATGACGTTTGGCTGAAATGGATATGAAATTACGAAGGACAGCTGTTTCGTTTTCTGATGAACTTATCGTGAACCGATACCTAGATTCTAATCTATGTATAAACTGTTATGCTACACATTTGGCATGAAAATAGCCAAAGATATGCGAAAGTTTAGCAAAAAAAATCTATTTAGTCCGGATTTAAAATATACAATTTGTAGTCCATCATTTCATCCATATGACTCGTGTTTAGGAATCATTTAATAATAAATTGTTTTAAATTCTAAAACCAATACAATAAAAAACCAGATTAAAATAAGAAAAAAAAACCAATCAGTTCAGACTGAACAAAAGCACCCGAGAATTTTTTAAAGCTTTTGACTATATAAATTAACGAAAATTAAAAATTTGAACCAACTCGGTTACAAAGAAATAAAGGTTTGCTGAAATAGGTTTTTTTAACAAATTTATCTTATCAATATTTGAAAGATAAAATCAGTCAGGACCGGTTCTATTTTTTTCCGTTGACCTGTGGAAAAGAAGCATTAGAACCAAAACCTAGGACACTGGAAAATTACACCACATAAACACATCAGAATAGGAAACAACTTTTTTAAGAGGCCCTTCTGCAACAAATACTTAAATTAAATATTTGACTAAAACTTTTTTTAAAGTTGGAGAGAAATTTTCAATTGACTGCCAGTATTCATGGTGACAGAAGTATAACACAAATGTGTCCTGGGATAAAATGAAGAATTCTTAATGATACACATAAACTGCATTATTAAAGGTTTATCCTTGAAAAAATAATAATACACTTTACACATGTGCATTGATTGAAAATATACAAACATATAGATATTGATTTCACATTGACACTAGTGAATATTTGAGTCTTGTGTAAGTTAAAGGTGTAAGGGAGAAGTTTTCAAAGGATTAGTCCATATACATGTGTTAGGTTTGAAAAGCACACAGGTGTGCGTGTGTATGTGTGTGAAATGGATGTCGGATGAAGCTATTAGAACTGTAGAAGACATCTTGTTTCTTAATATTAGATTTTAGTAAGTGTAAACTGTTAAAAGGACTACTTAAAAGCTGAGTTGGTTCACAAGCGCAGCATGATACGAATGCAGCACGTGTACATCTGAAAGGTGAACAAATGAATATTTGGGTAAATGTGGACATAATTTGCTGGACACAGTTGATTGTACCCACCATGATCTATTATAGATAATTTACATTAAAATAAAAGAATCCCTTTTAGTACCTCCCCAAAAGGAGACGGGCTATATCACCCAACCTTTATCTAGTACCTAAAATCAATCTTCTTAAACATAGATCAAAAGTTTGCGTGTGGTCGCCAATCCGTCTACAGACGTCAAAAACCACGCCAACGCCAACGAGGACGACAGCGTCCTACCAGAATACGCTTTCACTATATGCGGTCGTATCAAATGCAGATAAAATACACCTACATGATTTTCTTTTTTTACTTTATTTTCAAAAAGATATGCATATACGTGATTTTCTAGCACTAATTGTATATGCTTTTTTGCTTTTGAAAGAATTATCTTATATTTTTTAATGCATTTGTTGTAAAAATAATTAAATTGCGTCATGTTATAAACTAGTTTTTAAGCTAATAATATTCCAAATATCATTCGAATATAAATGAAATATTCTTTTCATAGATTTCTTCATTTATTACCATTTTTCCCTTTCTTTTCATAGTAAAGAGGTCTTGTTTAGACTAATATTTAATTTATAAATTTATATTATATGCTGAAATCAAGAATCGTTATTCTGTGAAGATCAACAATAGAATTTGTTTATTCATACCTAAAACCATTTATCTTGTACTAATTATGCAGCGAAAAACACAATACCAACACCTTATAGAGCGCAACAAATTGTAGCTGTATATTAAAAGCATAGCAAAGGCACGCAATTAACCATAATATTTTAATTCTTGGTCCTTATTCTGAATGATTATATTTTTAAAGTATCATTTATATGATATAGAACGTTTTATCATTAATGGCAAAATGTAAAATTAAGTTGCTACTGATGTACGCTATTAAATTGCTGAGCGCAAGCTCTAGTCGGATAAATATAGCGCTGATTCTACAGTCCTAATTTGACATGCAGGTGTACATTTCAGTCCAACTATGATTCTATTCTACTATATCGAGGCAAATATTAAGGATATAATACGTAAATGAAATAAACCTTTACATATTTGTCAGACACCGTCTAATATTCATTCATCTTGTAATTATTCCATTAGATAGAAACGTCTGTTTCCATTAATAAATTCAAGGTTTTATATTTTCCTCCCATTAACTATCGTTTTAATTTATAACCCATAAAAGCTCTATAAAGATATATCCTTAATACATGCCTGTGTCTAAGCTAACAACGAATATAGATGGAAGCATCAGAAAGGACATATATTAGGGGATGATACTGTGCACCGCACTTCCACTAGCTAATGCGCATGCTGTACATAGAGGTACATTTGACTTACTACGGAATGGGAACATTTCCTGTATTGCACCACCTTGTGCTAAATAAAGGGAGACAATAAACATTCAATCATTAAAAGGGAGGTAACAATAACAATCAATCAAGGGAGATAAATAGATCAATAAAAAACTCTATAACGTGAATATAAATACCATTTCTGAATACATGGTTTTTATGATTTTTTTCGTTGTGTGTATATTTGATCATTACCACCAGCTTTTTAGATAATTAAGTTATTCACAAATTTAATTAGTAAATCATTGTATTCTTATGGTAGAAAATCCATTGTTTTTTCTACAGAGTCGATGTGCGGCTTGTAGACAGTGCATAAATTTTCAAAAACTTTCAATTAAGAAAATAACATTTATTTAGCCAAGAAAAGGTTATTATTATACTCAGATATCAAAATGTTTATCTTAATGTTCTGCATTTGAAATAATAAGTTGTAGCTCATTAGTGTTATAACTAGTCAATACACATTTTATCTTAAAAGAAGAAGCGTGGGAATACAGTTCAAACTGAAATCTGGGTTGATAGTTTCTAAAATGTCAAAAATATTGAATTATAGAAAGCTTTACATATATCTTTGCTGAAAATAATGCAAATGCGTCTGTATTAGGAATTTGTGCCAAATATTATAATAAAGTACTCAGAAAAAGTAAATAATTCACATGTCTGCTTATTCATGTGTCACTAAAATAGATGCATACAAAATAAAGATACTAACGTCTATCTAACTTTTACAAAAATGAAATAAAATCAGTTTTATAGTTATTCAATAAATAGTTTACAATAGGAAGTGACCTATTTTGCTATAAATAATTGTACACGTTTCATTGTACAGTCACTACTTCTAATATCATCCGGGCAATCTAACTTGCAAGTCAGTTCTTGAAATCGCCTGTTTTGACTGCTAAGACCTCTCATTGTTGCCTAATCCCATCCTTTACAAATATATTAAATTAAGGTGGTAGACCTGGGTTGAGGGAGATAACTCTTGAAATCAGTAATATGTTTATATTATTTTGTTACATAA